>CM077243.1:22814078-22876578 GCA_039654775.1 Spinibarbus caldwelli
TGGAGACAACGTCATTTCGGCGGCGCAAGGTAAATAGTTCATTACGCTCATGTAATTCGAGCAATTTTGGTGCACCAGACAGACACGATTGGAGGATGCCAAGATGAAGTGCCCTGCTTTTCCCGCACGATGCCGAGATGTAGGCCAATTGGGGACGCTCCAAATTATTCAGCGGCACAGCAGATTTCCTCCTCAAACAGGAAGGTTTCTTATTCATTTCCTTAGATTATCATCACATTTGTGTCACCAGCAGAAGAGCTTTATTGACTCGCAGAGATGCGCCGCCTTCGCTTTGGCTGTCGTTATTGGCCGCGCTGACATATTCTTATGTGCCTGCACTAATGCCTCCAAATTACTCCCTCCACAGACGTCACAATTGAACAGATAATTTTAATAAGATTCAGCTTGACTTTCGACTGCTCTCCTTCCCCAGTTTATGGAATACAAATTGTAACCTGTTTTTAAAGCCATGCAAGACAGTGAATTTTAATGGGATTTGACAACATCATATTAGGCACAACAACTCCGCATAATGTACCGAAAAATTGGACGTGAAATTGGAAACATAGCCGAGAACAAAGTAAATTTACATGGTTTGGTAGGTTGGATGTCTGATATCATATTCTCTCATGCGAGCTCTCGGGGAAGCTGGGAAAAAAAAAAAAAAAAAGGCTGGGGCTTTAACAATGGATATCAGCGGAAAGTGCTTTTAAAGTTAAGGCTGATGGATGGCTTGTCAAAAAAAATAATTGCACTGGTAGGAAAGTGGGGCTGCGTGCCGGGGAGGGGGGAGCGCCAAATATACAGAGAGGATGATGGGAAGTGACAGTGGTCTGTCAAGAAGCAGTGGCTGCCCAGAGAAGTGTGAAGCCCGAGCTATAAGGTGGCAGAATAGAACAGGCTGTCAGGGCGGGAAAGTGGCTTTAATATGGCGAAAAGCAAAGGAATCCGCCTGTCAGCCCTGCTCAGCCGAGCCGAAACAGGGAGAGGAAAAATGGCGGGAAAAGGTAGACTGAAAAAAAAAAAACAGGCAGCCGTACTACTGCAGAGAGCATAGGTGTGTGAGCATGCGTGTCGAGAAGAAAGGCGAGGGCGTGCGTGGCGCGGGACGCCGTCCCGGCCGGTCTGCTCCATTATGTCGAATTCATCAGTCTGTCCGGTCCTCGTGGACTTTTAAGTGGATGCTGAGAAGTCGCTGATGAGACAGGCAGCGCGACTGTACTCCTCCTGTATCCTCCTCACCCCTCGTCCTTTTCTTCGGCAGTGGGACGCAAACGAGTGTCATTTCGTATTTTCTGATCCCGCAGGATGGCTCATTACAGCGGGGGACAGCTTTAAAATTATATAGCTGAGCTTCCTAAGGCATTTACATGAATTGGTGGAATAAATTCAATAATGCTTGTCTACATAGCCTTGACCTTGGGTGAAAGGCACTCCAGACTAATTCATCAGGGTGCCGCTGCTGAAGGGCTGATGTGGTGTTTGTACCTGAGCGGAATATGCGCTCTCTGGTACACAAGGCCGCGGCGACGTGATCGTATTAAAACTAACCTTTATTGCTGCAGTTTTGTCATCATTCCAAAAATTCAGAGTGGGCGGAGTTACGTCAGTGACTCCTTTAGTTACTTGCAAAACCAGTTTAATTGGATGGTTTCAAATCACAATCCTTTGAAGTTTCATTATCTTGTGATGCATTAGGTATGGGTAAGGTATTGAATCTTTTAAGAAGTCTGTGATGTCATGGACTGGTAGCATGGAGTGTTATTGTAAGAAATAATAGATTAGGCATCGAGTGTGAGATGGATAGCAGAGTGTCTTTTATCAGATGATAAATGTACCTCACCCTTCTTATTTTTTCAGTTGCGCCGTTTGTAGTGCATTGATAAGTAGTGCATCGAGACATTTTTCTAATTTTCTATAGAACAGGCATTGCCATTGGTCGCCTGGTAAAGCCCGGCTGCGTCATATGCCTGGCTCCGAGTGTGCGTGCTGCACGGAGGCATAAATCATTTTTATTTTGACCAGCTGCATAGTACAGTTTGGTTTTACAAAGTTCAATGGAGTTTTCCCTCTCTTCCTCCTCACTTTCCTTCGCTTTTAAATAGCTTATAAACGCCTGTGAGCATTTTACTTTCACTTCCAATAGCGCAATTCCTCATCAATTGCTTATCTGTACAATGACAAATTTTCTTCAGTAAACATGGAACTTTTATTAACAAAGCAAATAAAAATACACCATGCTATAAGCCTAATATTTGACCCGTGCTGGCAAAATGAGTCGGAATGCGCACAGACTAATTTTGAGACATGTCACTCCAGACTACATTTCCCAGCAGCCATCACACGCGCACACCTGAGACCCATCACACAATCACACACCCTACATAAGCTTTGGACTTCCTGGTTCTAATCGCTGAGTATTGTTCTGCGTTTATCGCTCTCCTAGTGGTAGTTGCAATACGGAGCCAGTTTTAATTTTCAGAGTCTAGTCTTAGTTTTGCCTTGCCTGTTTTTCACGTGTTCTGATTCTAGCCTGTGTTTCCTGGATTTACCCTTGTCTCGCCGTTTGGACTCTGTTTGCCCCTGCCTGGACTATTGCTGTTTACCTGGATTATCTCTCCACCTTGCCCTGTTGGATATTGTTCGCCGATCGAAGACCCATGCTTACCCTAGGATTACTCTTTGTCTTGCCCGTGTTATACCCGTTTGCCACTGTTTGAACCATGCCTGTGTTTATGACCACGTCTCTGTCTAATAAAAGCTCGCACATGGATCCGCACGTCTCTCGTCTCAGTCGCCCTGTTACAATTGCAAAGCGCAGCATTCCACCTTTGTGAATATTCTAGAGCTGTCAATCGATTAACATTTAATCTCGATTAATCACATGACTGTGAAGAGTTAACTCGCGATTAATCACAATTTAATCACACTTTTTTATCTGTTCTAAATGTACCTTAAATTAATACTTTTCAAGTTTTTAATACTCTAATTGACATGGGCATGGACAAATATGGATGCTTTATGCAATGTATGTTTATTATTAGTGAAACCATAGTTAATCTAGAGCATGAAGACTGGACATGTTTCAAAGGTCATAAATGTTTTTCAAAGAACATGTTCATGTCTATTACACACATGAAAAAAGAACATAGAAATACCAGGTTCCCATTACTTCTCTTTATTTGCACTGAGCAATTGACTTAGACAAGCCTGTTTACATTTTCACACTACAGGGCAGTTCACTTCTTCTGAACATGCTAAATGTACATTTATTATTTATTATTACATTTGTTTGCCTCTCTGTGCCCACATACTGTATTTTGATGCAGCTAAATTCTCAATTAAACTGTTTTCATTTAAATTTTTTTCATAGATATATTTTCTTTTGTCAGATAATGGAATTAATATGAAATAGTGACTAAAACGCGACCCATTAAGACTACATAACCAGCTCTACCTTCCAAGATGTTAATCTGCACAAAAATCCTGATTTATAATCGAGCCGTCGTCTGATAAAATCGGATAACCTGAACATAAGATAAAGACAATAGCTGTTCTGTGATTTCGGCTATACTTGCATGTAAAATTAGAGAAGCAACATAATATCGTTTTTAAAGCAGCACTATGTAACTTTTGGCGCTCTAGCGGTTAATAAACAGAACTGCACGCATCCCGTGGAAGAACATTTTAACCGGAGCTACTTCTCTAAGTTTTTGTCTATGGCGATTCACGCAGGTATGTGTTACTCCGCAGCGGTGACAACCCGACCAGGCTACAATAGTCCAAAATTAAGCACTTATTATAAGTGTACCATAGTGATTGTACTATTTGATTGTACATGATGTACTCGCTCATTATATGCATTTTGCAAATTCTGAACACAGAAAAAGTTACATGCCGAACAGAGCAGATGCAGAGAGAGAGAGAGGTGTGTGCACAGCGGGAAAGAGAGACCTCGCGCTTGTGCGATGTACAGTACCGGCTAGTCTCAGAAACTAAATAAGGTTTGGGCAAAAACTAAAGATTGGTCGCTATAAAAATAAATAAATAAGTTGCTGAAGGGGTCTGAAAAGTCGTTAAGTTGGCAACACTGACAGCATCTTCATCCATTTCTCCAACCACGGGTTAGGCCACGGCTCAAACAGAAAATGCGTGCTGCAATCGCGTGATTAAAATTTGCGCTGTTAAAATTAATTTGCGTTAAAGCATTTTGACAGCCCTAGAATATTCATATCAAATTCTAGATGACATGAGTCCAAACCAGTGAAATATGATTTTCAAACCCATGCTGATGAAAACAAAACGATCGCGCTGTCTGACATTTGCAAAGTGCGTGCATAAGACGCGCCTTTCCACGAGCGCGCGATCTCCCCAAAAAGTACATTATTGCGAAATGTGTCTTAGTGAGATTCACACAATCATAATCTGTTATGTTTTACATGAACGTTTAGTTAATGGTTGGGGAAAAAATCTGATGTGTAACATTTATATTTGATCCATGCATTACAGTAGGTCTTAATATAGATCTGTCTCAATGTTAATCATACATTAAAAGAAAAGACAGAATCACTGGCTGCTCTTGATTAAACTACTGTTTATTTGCATCTTTGTTCTTATTTTTAATAACAAAGATAAAATAAAATAAAATAGCTATATTGTGATTAATAATATAGTAATTATTAAGAAAAGAATTGGAGGAAAAATGCAACGTTGCTTGGTGATTTTGCTTTGGAATCTTTAACTCGATTTTTCTCAATCAGATCTGCTGCCTCTATTGCCTTCAAACGGCTGTAGCTCAGTCATTTTTTTTTTTTGTCCGATTCCAAGAAGTCATACATAAGTTTGAAGGTATTTTAATGGAGAATGTGAAAATAAAAAAGTCATTTTTGAAAATTTGTACATTCCGGCTCATTTTGCCGGCACGGGTCACATATAAAATAACAAACTTACACAATGTTTAAATGTAAAAATACTGAAAATCAGCAAACGCTGTGGAACCAAATGAATAACGGAACGTTTATTAGCGAAACGAATAAAGCCTGTAGGCATGGAATACATGTAAAATAAAATAAATAAATTACACAAAAATTGAAATAAAGTAAAAATAAGCAAACACTGTGGCTAGGGCTAGGTGATTTTCTGATTTTATCGATTAATTCGAATTTAATGTTTTTCTACGATTTTATTTTTTATAAATCGAAGAATCGCAATTTTGAATAGAAATATTAGGAAACGTTAGAATTAGACACTTTGACAATAACACACAGAATGCGCTTTTTTTGGCATGAATCCTTTTTAATTTGTGATAATTTTGCACTGATAAGGGACAACACAAACTACGAAAACATATTTTATTATATAAACAGTTTATACATAGAAAATATTTAAATTTTTGATTCATCAAAATATCCACCATTAGCAGCTATTACAGCTCATTCATAAAACAGGTTCATTGTATTCTAAACTTAATTGGCAATCAATTGTTGAAGCTATTAAGGTGTGCTGACCCAAAAATCTTTTAAAAACCTGGGCCAAGTTTAAACCAGTAACCAGGCATCACAGCTGGCAAAGGGGCATGTCTGACTTTGACATGTATATATTGCCATTATTATGTAATCAAAATGAAAATTATTATTGCTGGTCTTCAATGATAATGTCAAGTTACTTTAATGTACTGTATTTGCACCAAAAAATTATAAGGATTTATGCTGATATCATCCAAAACCACACTTTGCCAGGGGTGTTTCCAAACTTTTGGAGGGCAGTGTATTTACTTTTAGTCAGTTACTCATACTTCGGTAAATCATTAGCCGATTATAGATGCGAATATGAGCTTAATTGTTAAGTTCTTAACACTAATTGGAGCTTATTCTTTCCAAACCTCTGTGAAATCATTTTCTCTGTCTGCTTTATGTCTGATGGATCAAAACCCATGATCTGTGTCCTCACATTCATAAGCAATTAGGCCTGGCATAATTCATTCTCCATTAAAAAGGATAATTAAAGTCCTCTGGAGTTTCTTTGAAAGTTGAATTATCTTTTCATTTCCCACAAATATAAACCCTGAGATTTAAAGGGCCACTAAACATTCACATCATGAAAATGAGCTATTCAGAGTTGTCATTACAAATGATAATATAATGACATGTACACTCATGAACTTTTTTTTTTGTTCGTTGCTGCCGCGGCATACTTAAAAAGCAATCGCTATGGAAACTGCTGTTAATGAGAATATTATGGTCACTGTCTTGTTTAAAGCATTGTGCTGTTACTGTGTCTTGCCACTTTCAAGTACACCGACAAGGTGATTTCTGCACACAGGATGTGACTGATTCTGATGACAAGCAAGGCCTTATCTCTAGCTCACACACACAGACATAACCTCACACCCACCACACACACACGCTGTCTCTGCCAGACTAACATAACACAACTGTAATGAGAATGAGAAGTGTAATATTCCTGTGGATCAAGGTTCCTCCACACATTTCTGGAATGATAATAGAACACGGTGCTTTTTGACACACACATCTGTGAGCTGGGAACCTAGCAGAGAAAGTGAGCGCACTTCTGATATGTGCTGTGATGTATAGACTGACCTAACAAAGGACTGAGTGCTCACAGGAGCCGGACGGCTCTAATGGATGGAGAGAGAGAAAGAGAGCAAGAGAGCGAGGGCCTCATTTAGAGGAGGAAGGCTGTTTGCTCTGCCAATACGACACAGGGGGAGTGGACAGCCATTGATCTACAGCTGCAAATGACAGCTGAGAATTCAGCAATAATCATGACAAATGAGAGGAAGGGCCACAGGATGGTGGGGGAAAATGTCAATAATCCCAGCCCAAAAAGAAAGCCCAAGGTCGCAGGAATAGGGCACATTGTGTCTCTGTGCTCTGGACTGCACACACACAGAGAGAGAAGTAGAAGAAAACCTGTCAAATGAATGGCTGTTCAATCAGTGATCCCTGAATTATTGGGATTTACTAAAAAGAAAGTGTTTATGTGCATGTTGCATGTGGAACTTGCATCAAAACCAGAAGTTTTCAAACAATAGAGTTGTTCACATCATTATTTTGTTACTTCATGGAAGCCTACATTGTGAAAGACTGCGTTGATAAATAGGCTCTAGTGCATTTTGAAATGTGTGACAAAAATGGGCTACGTAAATATTATTTAAACCAGCCAAGAAAATGTCAGTTTAATATTCAGAATAATTAAATGTAATTCGTATTTCTTGCATTTGAAGTCAGTGTTTACTATTGACACAGCTAAACTTGAGCCAAATAAGTTATGCAGTTTGTAAATTCACCAACATGTAAGATATATGTATATTATATATACTGTATGGATTAATACCTGGATTAGCTTGCCATGCATAAAAAATATATACTACCATTTAAAAGTTTACGGTCAGTAAGACTTTAATGTATTTGTTTATTTATTTATTTTTTCTTAAAGAAATGAATACTTCTATTCAACAAAGTGATGAAGGGACAGTAAAGACAATTACAAAGTAAAAAGATTTCTATTTCAAATAAATATTTGTTTTTTTCAACTTTCATCAAAGAATCCTAGGGGAAAATAGCACAGTTTCCACAAGCAGCACAACTGTTTTCAAATTTAATAATAATAACAAATATTTCTTGTGCAGTAAATCAACGTATTAGAATGATGTCTTAAGGATCATGTGACACTGAATACTGGAGTAATGATGCTAAAAATACAGATTTCATCACAGGAATAAATTTTATTTTAAAATATAGTAACACAGAAAACAGTTATTTTAAATTGTAATATTTCACTATTACTTTTTTTTAAATTATTTTTTTGTAAATGCGGTCTTGGTGAGCATAAGAGACTTCTTTCAAATACATTAAAAACATGGCACACATTTTCACTACACTGTATACATTTTCTGAATGGTTCTAAAATACTCTTGAATGTGGGAGAAAAATATCTAACGCCATACATTTTGTAGCTCTCAGCACACCCATTGAAAGAGAAACATTTCTCTTTGTAGATTGGACTGAAACAATAATGATTAAATTGCCTGTGCAAATCAATGTGCCCGTGTGATAAGCAGTGATCAGTAATGGGGCTGTGTGGTGTTGCTGGAGGAGGACTGCCGCCTCCTCTCTGCTTCACTGGATGAGGCATTTTCTAATCAGCTTTATCACTCATATCAGAATTTATCTTATTTGAGGAAAATGCCAATATATTAGCCCGGCGTGTATGATACACAAGGTGACCCTGCTGACTTAATGACATAATACATTATCCTTAATGAAGTCAATATCTTGTCTTTTAGCTGTCTGTCTATTGGGGCGATTAATTGCGGTGTCATTAAAGTTAGCTCTCTTTTCATTTGAGCCTGGCAAGTGGCATAAAACTAATGTTCTTAGTTATCAGCCACTGAAATAGAATGGAAGGTAGAGGAAATTACAGAGCGGATGAGGGGGCTACGCACGGCCTACAGCAGGGGCCGCTTTCAGCGACTGAGTATCCTTACTAATGCAGCATAACACTTCACCCACTTCAAAACTACAGCCTTACAAATATGAATAATTTAAAAGATACACATTTATTTTTATACTCAAAGCAAAGATTTAATATATAAAAGTTTATTACGAAATGACAAAGAGCTGTCCTAATGATAAGCAAATTTTCTAAACAAAAGACTTGTTTAACAAGGTACAGTAATGTGTTTTTGTAAAGTACTATATAGGTGTACACAAGTATTTACGTTTAAATTAATTTAAATTTAAACTGTTAATTTAGTATAATAATCAGCAACAATCAGCAATACATGAAAGTTTTGGTCAAAAACAAAACGTGTATGTGTTCCTACGGCAGTACGACAGGTAAAATACTCTTCTCACAGATCCATCTATAAGTGAGATTACATTGAGTATCAGCCCACAATAATGAAGAAGACACAGCACAGTTCTGTACTCCTTTTTCCATTGGGTTGTCCAAGGCTCCAGAAATCAGTGTGCTGCCATCAACCCATTTCCATATGCCCTCTTTGTCAACGTCAGTCAGACCAATCCAGATACTAGTGGAACATACTATTTTCTTCATAAACTCTTGCTCCTCTGTGCTGTTTATTATCAGCAGATCTGCTCCTCTCTCTGTACAGTTTGTTCTGCTCTCATTCCAGTTCTTCATCTCAGTGGACACATAGTAAAAACTAAACTTATAGTAAATCCATCCATTCTGGGTAAAGTTCCACAGCTCATTTTTCACTTCTTCTAACTGTTTGTTTAGTTGAATTAGGTTGGTGTTGTTGGTTAGTAGCTGATGCCTCTCTTCTGTGAGGTTGGTGATCTTGATTAGTAGCACTGTAACTGCAGTCAGCAGAAGAACACACAACAGCACCAAACACACTGTAGCTGCTCTGTATCCTCTGATCTTCTCAGAATCTCTTCTTGTGAGTTCAAATGACTGGAGTCTCGTTGTGTTAGAGTCGGTGGTCTCTCTTCGCAATTTTGCTTGTATAACGTCAACATTTTCATAGATGCTATCAGTGGTTTTTTCATCTTCTCTTTGCATTTTCTGAGTTGTATGCTTTACTCTTTCAGAGAGTTTCAATGTTGTGAAGATGCAAGCAGACTAGTAGCTATTCTTTGTTGTGTTCCTCATCTGTGTTTCGTGGCCAGTATTTATGCAAAAAGAAACATTCACACAAAAACAGTTCCATATAATTATGTGTAAAGGAACTTCAACTTCAACAATGTGGATTGCATTCATTTAAATGCAGTTTAAGTGCATGTCAAATTTAAATGCACTGTATTATTACAGAATCACTCAGTGTCTGGTGTCAGGTCTTAAGAGGATTGTTGATTTTGAGCTTTGAATTTTTTTGCAGCTTTTGAAATGTTCAATGAGCTTCAGGTTGTTGCTGGTACATAAAAAGTCCAGACAGTTTAAATTTCAACAATTTCAGCCTGACTATATTCTAGACTCCCTGCAATGCTGCAACAGTTTTTGCAACAGCAAATGTACTAACGTCAACAGTCTGTCTGTCTTTTCTTCAACATGAGTGTCATCTTATTTGGCTTTGATGAGGTAGCAACTTCATTTGGTTGATCCATACCATTGTTGGTTTCCATTGTTATTAAGGTTAACCAATGGTTGGCTTGTTGTAGTATTGAAAGCCAACTTTTACTTTATAGTACTTTGTTGGTAAAGTTAGTTTGACTTCTAGCACCTGCTCACTGGAATGTTTAGTCTAAACCCTGTTTTTTTGTTTGTTTGTACATTCACAATGTACAAACAAACAAAGCTGTATTAAAATATACATGATATTTTTGTCTTTTGTTCCTGTAAATGGTCAGTCTTTCCAACATTTATCTTTAAGTCCAGTAGATGCTATCTACAACATTTGCTTTCCAGGAGAAGTGTGAGGGTGCACTCGTGAGATCATATGTTAGAATATCTGCTGTTTATGCTTCAATTTCAAGGTCAGAGCACCAGTGCTTCATCAGAAAGGATGATTGACAGTCTTCAGAAGGCTGTGGGTATGAAATACAGCACTTGGCCGTGACTGTGCGTGTTAAAAAGGACACGTGCTGCTAGCATCTTCCTTCCAAAGTCACACCAGACTAACAGCGCTGGACGCAATATTAATCACAGCACAGTGACAACCGCCCCAGGACACAAACTGGCAGTGACTGACCAAAACAAATCAAGGCCCACATGTTCCGTTGTCATTACATCGCACACACTTGAGTCATGGGGTTTATCACACCAGACGATGATTAATGCTCTTGAAATTATTGACCGTTTATGGCCTCGACAGTTCAGGATGGACGTTATGTCGTTTTTGGCGATTAAACCTCAATGTTTTGTCAATATGCCTTTCACAAGATGCTCCGAGGGCCAGAGCGGTTTGTCCTTTGATGTTTCGTCTAGTAATTTACACCCAGTGCACAGTTGGCACCAGGATGGCAAAGTAAGCCAAACCTTTCGCACAGGAGTGTGAACGGTGCACCTGTGGCACAGAGGTTTTGAGAAAACAAGCTCATGTGACACGAAGCTCTGCCCTCACGGACCCCCCTGCCTCCCCCCTGCCCGGCACTGAAACAAGCAGACTGGATGGGGGTAATTTACAACGTGTTATCTTTGTCTATAGAGGCCAGATGATATGAAGTAAATCAAGGTAGGAGTAATGAAAGACTGAGAATTTATTCCTGCGAGCACATTTTAAGTGTAGTATCCGTTACGGTGGCATTGCCTGAAGACCCTGAAATGAGACGGGGTGCTTGAAGGACAATAAAGCAGCAGCAGGGCTCATGTTAATGCTGTCTGTCTGGGGATAGTAATTGGGTTGCACTGATGAGTTGCGCTGGAAGACAAAGTATAAATCCAATTGGTTGCTGTAAATCTAGCATTGTTGGAACAAGGTGCAATCCCAACAAATATTGATCCAGCCCAGCGGCTGGAGGAGGGGAGGGAGCTATTGTAACCCACGTAGCTTCAATTACTTTAGTCAAAGTAGCATGCTGCGTTGGGACCCTGTCATCGTGAAATCAGGTGGGTTGTCTCTGCCGCCCACTGTCTCAGTCCCTGTCTGGTATCCTGAAGATCATTTGCCAGTGGTGGTTTGGCTAAGGAAGGTCAAATGTTGGCAAGTAAAAGTGATGTGTGCTGTTTTTTCTGTTTTCTAGTTCCTAAGTCCTTTAAACCAGGGTTACCCATCATGGTTCTGGAAGGCCAGCGTCCTGCAGTGTTTAGCTCCAACTTGTCCCAACATACCACTCTGGAAGTTTATTATAACCCTGGAGACTTTGGTTACTTTAGTTTAGGTGTTTTTATTTGAGGTTGGAGCCAAACACTTCAGGACAGTGGCCTTCTAGGAGCAGGACTAGACACCCCTGATTTAAAGGAAGAGTTTACCCAAAAGCTGTGCCACTGTTTACTCATGTTGATGCCAGTCAAATCCTGTATGACTGAATCTTTTGCGGAAAAAAGAAATTTTGCGGAAAGAAGACATTTTGAAGAATGTCTCATATGAAGCGTTTTTGGTTGAAACTTTCTTCAGAATATCTTAATTTGTGTTCCACAGAAGAAAGTGAGTCATACAGGTTTTGTAGTGACATGAGGGTGATTAAATGATAACTGAACATTTATTTTAAAGGGAATCTCTATAAAGGATTAGGTCACTCCAGAATTAAAATTTCCTGATAATTTTCTCACCCATATGTCATCCAAGATGTTCATGTCTTTCTCTGTTTGGTCGAAAAGAAATGAAGGTATTTAAGGAAAAAATTCCAGGATTTTTCTCCATATAGTGGACTTCAACGGGGACCAACATTTTGAAGGTCCAAATTGCAGTTTCAATACAGCTTTAAAGGGCTCTACGTTATCCCAGCCGAGGAATAAGGGTCTTATCTAGCGAAACGATTGGTCATTTTCTAAAAAGAAAAAAATAATTTATATATTTTTTAACTACAAATGCCTGTCTTGCACTAGCGCTGCAATGCGCACCCATGACTTCACGCATAATGTAATCATGTTGGAAAGGTCACGTGTGACGTAGGCGGAAGTACTGACCTAGTGTTTACAAGTGTGGAGAAGGAAGACCATTCAAAAGTTGTTGTATGTTGAATGACACACATTTATATGTCTTTGTATCAGTTTATTGTAGGGCTGCTCGATTATGACAAAAATCATAATCACGATCATTTTGGTCAATATTGTAATCACGATTATATAAAACGATTATTAGTGGGCCATATGGACCAAAACTTTATATGAAAGATTTATTTAAAGATAGTGATATATATATCAAATATATATATTTTCTGTAAATAAGGTTGCTATGACATCTACATTTTAGAGACCAGCAAAATGTCACAATTCTCAATACCACAACAGAATAGATTAACTAAGATTAGTTAAAAAAACAACAACAACAAAGGTAATCAGAATTATTGAAAATAATTAAACTGCCAGTAATAAAAAAGCAAAGGAATACAATGCCAATAATAAAAAAAGCAAAAGTGCTTTTTTTTTTTTTTTTTTTTTTTTTTTTTTTAATGCAAGTCTAAAGTTAACAGCCTAGAGAAATTGAATAACCTAATGTAAAATAAAACAGCATCTTCACTGTAAGAATTAAACTTCCTTTGTTTCTTCTTATTAAAGCTACAAAAGTCCTTCAGTCAAGAGTAGTGAGTGATTTTATCCTTGTCTTTTGTTGTTTGATTAATCTTAAGCACACAGTCGGCAGCAGGAATATAGCCCGCTGTCACTTTAAGAGCCGCACAGATCCAATTTACTGTTACATGAGTATTTCCATTCTCAACTCTTTGTTAATTTATTACATAACCGACGAGGGTTTACATGTATAATCACTAAGCGCCGCATTTTGACACATTTTTGCATGTATTTGACCATTTAGGCGCTAAAAGATGACTTTACATGGCCATGTTCTGCTCCGTCTCTGAGCGCATGCACAGTAATCCTCCAAGGGAATCGCAAGTTCTCTTTCATGCTTTTAAAAACATTAATAAATCTAATCAATTAAAATAAATTAAGGACGTCCCATTTTGCAAAAGTCTCGTTTCATGATTTTACCGATTTGCACGTGAAATTGGGCTTCTATGGAGGAACGAAAGCACACTGCTGGAAAGGGGACGGAATGGGGCGCAGTAAATGTTTTATTTCGGTTACTGTATTTTAATAATCGTCGGAGGCTGAAATCGAAATCAAAACTGAATTTCGATTAATTGCACAGACCTAGTTTATTGTTTAAAATGGTCAGTTTGTGTGCGTATCCTGGATATTTAAATCTTTTGAAACCTAAAAGTTTTTTCCGCTAGGAAATAACGTGACCTTTCCAACGTGATTGTGTGAAGTCGTGGATGTGCATTGCAGAGCTAGTGCAAGATGAGCATTTGTTGTTAAAATGTATATAAATTTAAATTTTTTTGTAGAAAATGACTGGTTGTTTTACTAGATAAGAGCCTTATTCCTCTGCTGGGATCATGTAGAGCCTTTTGAAGCTGCATTGACAATTTGGACACCCAAACAACTCGTTGGTCCCCATTGAAGTCCACAATATGGAAAAAAATCCTGGAATTTTTTCCTCAAAAAACCTTAATTTCTTTTTGACTGAAGAAAGACATGAATGTCTTGGATGACATGGGGGTGAGTAAATTATCAGGAAATTTTGATTCTGGAGTGAACTAATCCTTTAAAGCATACTCCCTTAACTCAACAAGCATTTTTGAAACTCTCTGGGTAGCTATTTCCTACACAGACCAGACTGAAACAGCAACATTGACTTAAAAAATTATTTTCATTTAGAGCAGGACTATCTGTTTGTGCAACCAATGAGAGACAGACGGAGTGTTCTGGAACCCTGTTCTTGTAATTCTGTTTATAAAAATTCTATTTACAAAAACAGTGGGACTTCATAAACCATGGCACAATCACATCAAAGCAGATCTATACATATAAACTTTTGATTTAAACTAAATTTCAGACTTTGTTACTCATATGGACAGTCTAAGTATGTGTGATCCAGTCAGACAGCTTATCGTCGCAGATTTCCTATCTAGCTTGACAAGCTGGTGGCAGGAAGTGCTCCCTGCCTTCACAGCAACCAGTGGTGTTGGGCATCAGTGACAGCCCATGTCCTGTTCCAGAATGAATATGTTAATGCGACGGGATGTAGCTTTTCATTAGATGGAAACTTAGCCCTCTCTCCTTGACTGAGGCAAGTGCCTATTTCATGAGGGAAAGGGTTTGAGGAGTAATTTGGAAAGCTGCAGTGACGTGCTGAGGAAATGAAGCCTGAGCGTGTTTGACAAATAGAAAAGGTCATGTCTGTTTCAGTCTCAGTCACCTGGTCTTCTCCTCCCCACCTGTCTGTCCCATGCACTCATCATCACATTCTTCGGACACGTTATACAAGCTAGCCATATACCGCTAATGTCAAGCAAACATAGCATCTGAACTGCTTCGTTTAAACTAGATATTACATCCTGATAGCTGGATAGAAAGAGCTTGTTTCAAATGCTTCAAATGCTAGAAATGATCGTACTTACTGTAACATTTGTCATATTGTGAAATGTTTGCTAGCATTCCTGTCTCAACAGTAGCTACTCAGCCCCCTGGATGTGCGCAATGTTTGCTTAAAAGAACCACAAAAGGTTTTTATGTAATACTGAAGTTATTATGAAATATTAGAAATTTATTATTATTTGTGTTCAAAATGATTTCAAAATACATGGATGGAGAAATATTTTTGCGTCCAGATGGTGTAATTACAACATCTACCAGCAGGGGTTAACAGAAAGTAATGCTAACCAGTCAAAAGTTTCACATTTATTTTCCTTGGTTACTGTCAACATTGATGTTTCCTTTTGAATCCTTATCACAACATGCTATTATTTTCTCATTTCAACTTTGGCATTGCCTCGGCTAATGAGCGTTGCAAAACAACATATTTTCCTGTGCGCTGACTCAGCATTGGTTAACTGTTCCACATCAAACTGTTTAAAACTTCACAGGAGGACCCGGCTAGTCAGATAAAGCGTGTCTGCGCAGCATACTTCCTGTTTCCTGTGTCTGTCTGGGAGGGGAAAGGGAAGGTGAGGTAAGATGATGGCTCCGGCCTGGCGCAAGATTAAACAGCTCGCTGTAGAGACCATTAATAATGCTCATATTTTGGAGCTGCTCAGTGCTTACAGAACTAGAGGCATTTAATCTTATTTGAAGAAATAAATACGAGGACCAGGGAGATAGGGGGGAAAAAAGTAAGGTCAACAGGGAGAAGCTCATCCATTTTTTTTTCTCCGTGCTGTTCAGAGTGATAGGCCCAGGTTTTCCAAGGTAGTGCATTTGTCTGTCAGAAGTGCTGGCTGGCGCTGTGATTTACTTTCTGTCAGATGATGCTCATGTCCAGCTGAAGCTGCTGCCTGGCTGGATATGGGGAAATTTGTTACCTTTCGCTTTGACAGGGAGATAATTGCTGATGGTTAACAGAACTGTGTGGAATCCAAAGGGTTTGGGAGAGAGTAATAGGAAATACACTCCGGCTTTTCACGAGCTCTCTCAAAGAGCCTCTTTCTCTGTAATATTACCTGCGTAACCTCACCTCCTTCCAGGATAAATGAGACCCTTAATAGGCCAATGGTCGCAGTGGAGATTAAATCCTAAATTACCCCTTGGAAAGACAAGTGTTAGGACATCCAAGACAGCCCCCGCTCTCACCTTTAGCCTTAATTTGGCTAAAACGCCTAAATTACTGGCCCTATTTCACTGCTTCATCCCCCGGTTCTCTATACAGCAGACCTTCACCTGTCTGTCCTAACGGGCCCATCTGAGCTAAGAATACCATCTTGTGCTCGGATCAGGAGTGTTGTCAATCAGCTATCCGAGCTGCCAGCGGCATATCACAGGAGGAGTTAAAGAGGAGGCAGAACAGAGCCTGTGATGTGATGTGCCGAAATGAGAGTGATTGACAGGTTAAGCCTCCATTTAATTGTCTACCCCTCCTTACATTTCAACAGCTTGTAACAGCGGAGGTTAAAAACACAACTCTATAGACAAAGACATTGCTTTCAGCTGTGTGCGGAATTCTTCAGAGGACAGCTTAGATGGCAAGCCAACATGAAAACTGACACTATTTGACCCCATTTACTTTTTTACTACACGTACTTGGTTCATCGGTGCTTGTTACTTAAAAGAAAATATTCATAATATTGCATCAAAAAGTAGCAACTCCCTCCTCCTCAGAAACAACTGCCATTTTTTTTTTGACTTCAACAGCATCTCTTATTGTTCAATGACTGTTCTGGAAACACCCACTTCTCACTGTCCCATCTATTTCTGCTGGATAAAATTAAGATTCACACTCAACTTTTTTTCTCTCTAATTTCATTTTTTTTTTAAATACCATGTCACATTATGGAAATAAAATGGGTTACAAATGTTGGCTTTAAAGCTGAATTATTTACAACCCTGAAATAGCGATCAGATTGGAAGTGAAAGAAAAGGAAAGGAAAGGAAAGGAAAGGACAGGACAGGACGTGACGTGACGTGTGGCCAAGTATGGTGACTCATACTCGGAATTTGTGCTCTGCATTTAACCCATCCAAGTGCACACACACAGCAGTGAGTAGTGAACAAACATGCACACACACCATGAACACACACCCGGAGCAGTGGGCAGTCAATGCTGCAGCGCCCGGGGAGCAGTTGGGGGTTCGGTGCCTTGCTCAAGGGTCTCACCTCAGCTGTGGTATTGAAGGTGGAGAGAGCGCTGGGTATTCACTCACCCCACCTACAATCCCTGCCGGACCTGAGACTCGGAACCGCGACCTTCGGGTTACAAGTCCGACTCATTGTGCGCATTTTGCCCTGATGCATATGTTTACAGTACATGAGGTTTTTTTTTTTTTTTTTTTTTTTATACATATTACGAACTGGTTAGTGGAGGAGACTGAATATTTACTTAATATTTGCTCTTCTGAGCTCTTCACATGTCAGCCTTCTTTGACATCAAAGAAAAAACTACAGTTATACTCATGGTAGCATCGGTAACATTATTGCTGTGGCTTTATTATTTTATAAATGTGGTGACTCTGAACTGTGCATGCACTGTGCATTTTCTTCAGAAATCATAATACACGTTAATAAATATGTAAATCGGATTGCAAAGTTTAGGGTTCACATAAAGAGAAATTTCAGAATCTAAAATCAGATTGGATTAGTTAGGATTTATGAAAATTAGCCCATATAAACAAACCTACTCTTCAGAGAAATCTACCTAAAATGGCTTTCTTACTGTTATTTCTTTATAGACTAGAACTAGACTAGAAGAAAATATTTTAGCATTTAGAAAATTGCACACTTCAAATTTAATTGCACGATTTTTTTTATAGTCCTTTATTTAAAAATGAACAATGACCAGATGTGACTGGAATATATTACAAAAAAATATTGTTTTTCATCTTTACAGAAATGTTTAATTATTTACCAACAATGCTATGAATCCTCATTCTATTTCTGACAGAAAAGTGCCGCCAATCTCATTTCACCCTGCATCATATTTTGCCTGTGACAATGAGAGTAATAGAAGATATTGATTGGCAGGGCAGTTAAGTTGTCATTGCCGCCATGTAATGTGTCACGGGTAGCAGTTAAATTGTCAGAAATGACTGAAGGACTCCCTTCGTGCTTGATATTGCTCCATAAAAGTCTTCCACATGTAAATTGGATGAAATTTTAAGAATGTCACCATCTGTGCGGACTCCGGCACTTATTTTCACCAGTTAAAGACTGAATTATATTTGTTGTTGTTCCTTAAATACAGTTATTGAAAGATGGTTTTTCCATCCAGTGCCAGATATGTTTTTGTTGAAATCTTACCAGTTGACATGTATGTGCTGACAGATCTGGCCAAGAGAAGCTTTAATCCATTAGTGTGTGGTCTGTTTCTCAGAATGGGCGGCTGTGCTGCACTGTGTGTATGGTCAGCAGTGGGGTCCATGCTAAAGCGTGGGTAGTAAGGCGCCTCCGGCATATTGGCAACCGGTTGGGCCATTTGTAGCCAAGTGAGCTGAGCCTGTGGCTATTTGGTGGGCAGAAGGAGGTCCGCTGTGGCTCTCTTCGAGAAGAGCAGGGTACAGGCCACGCTCCACAAACTTGAGAGAGCGGTTTCTGGTGCTGCTCCTGTCCACTGGCTGTTTGTTGAACCCTTGATAACCTCAACTCGCTCTTGTGTGGACTCAGTGAATGATGCAATAATCAATACTCACTGGAAACACAGGGTCCGAGGAGAGAAGCCTGCTCAATCAGCAGTTGGTGGGAAGAGACACGGTCGTGAGTGTTTTAATCAGTGTAAACACATTTCACCTCGCCTGCCTTCCAATGGATTATTCCAGAGCGTATTTTTTTGTTAGTATCAACATTCAAATGACTTATACTTGCATCTAATACAGAACAAAAAGACTGTTTGGTGTCACAGGTGAGCACACTTTAAAAACTGCAATATGTCATTTCTGTTTGCTAGCACCAAAAAGGTGCAAAAATAACTAGACTTTACATTTTCTAAATAAATAAGTGTACCTGTCCAAAACTCACCATTGTTAAAGTATTCTGAGTGGATGCTAGGAGTTGCTATGTGGTTGCTGAAGTGTTGACATGTAGTTGCTAGGGTGTTTTGGGTGGATGCTTACTAAAAGCACATACACACCTCCAAATCTCAAATATGATATTCTAACAAAACCTTAAAGGCTGGAATACACTACGTATCATTCATATGCCAACTTTGTACTGAGTTAAAATGGGCATCATACACTAAACGACTTTCAAGTCTTTCCGAACACAGCAAACTCTCAAAGAAACATGCGCCTCGTTACATGATAATGTTCTAAAATTCTAAAATTGTCTCAAAATATCAAACATGTTCTATACACAGGGTCATTCCATGTCAGCTCAACCAGACATCCCCAGCTCAAATTTTTTATTTTGTAAATATTTTTCTATAGAAAGACACACATATATAGTGATGAAAGCCAAAGTATTAAATGTAACAGCTGTGTATTTACTGACTAATCCAATATTTTGTAGAGGGGGGTCAAAATTAATTTTCACCTGAGATTTGAAACCAAATTAGAGGGGTGTAAAAATGACTTCAGAAAGCTGGCAGCATCATTATTTTATTTTTACACATAGATTGGTAGGTCTGTTAGTAAAATCTGTTGACCTTAGCAATTTTTGTTTCATTATATACTAACGGTGGCAGTTCAAAAATGGCAAAAAGCACTACTTGTGTTTTTTTGCATCAAGTTTGCATGCCTGTAACCCAAGAAGTATTAAAGATATCTTAATATCCTTTTAGATTCTTGTTCTTAAAAAAACTTTCCTTTTGGTATCTTCGTTTTAAAGGCCCTCAGTGGTTCAGTCCCAAAGATATGGAGATCTTAATGCAGCACCGTGAGTAAACTGGTCAATTTTCAGTGGTCAAAAACCAAATGTGGGTCACTTTGCATACATCTGATACTTTTTTCTTACAAAGACATTACATATTTTGGCTTTCATCACTATTTATGTTTGTCTTTCTAAGGTTGATTTGACACGGAATGACCCTAAATATATTTGGCAGGTAGCGTTGACTCATTCAGACTCAAAATGGGGGCGAATGTCACTTGTTAAAAATACCCTGAGTGATAATTTGTTTATAATCGTAACGGGTTTTCTTAACTTACGGTTTGTTGTAACTAGGTCCTGGTTTATGGATATAACTTGTGTACCTCCTACAGTCCAAGTCTATATGATTTTTTTTTTTTTTAACAAATTTTCTTCCACAAAGTTATACAAAGTTACACAGTTGCATGATTTGAGGAATAATAAATATCCGTAGCAACAATCCGCCTCAATCTCATGCCATTGGTCAAGCCAGAAGTTGACATGTTGGGCTGTTTAAACAAACAGGCAATGTTTTGCTTGTCTCTAACAGTACTTCAGTATCATAAAAGATATTCACATCAGCTATTCAGTGACCTTCATTTCTTTGCAGTATTCATCTCAAAATGATTGATGAATTGAAACAACAGGAATATGTTTTTCCCCCACTTTGCCAGCCTGCAGAGACTGGCTAAAGAGACAGGTCACATTAGGCAGGCTGAACAGATGTAGAGACAGCACAGTTAGAGAGTGGGAAATCTGGCAGCCAGAACTGGTCTGGGGATTGGGGAATACGACACTCTAATAACTGGTCCTGGGTCAGAGAGCGCTCTCTGCTTCTGTCCTCCTGTGTGTTAACTAACAGTCACTAGTCCCAGTGCCAATGACCAGAGAGGAGGAGAATTAGAGCTGAGATGCACAAACCTCTCACTTTTCACCTCTTAACCTCAAATGTGCACTCGTCAGCACAAACACAAGATGCGTGATTGCACGTCTATCTTTAAAGTGTTGGAATGTGCAGCAGTCTTGCATTCTTGTTTTTAATTTGATCAAATTAATGAGGTCTATAATGATTCTTCAGCATTTCATGACTTAAAGGGATAGTTCACCCAAAAATGTCAATTCTGTCATCGTTTATTCACCCTCTTTGTCATTCCAAACCTGTATGACTTTCTTCTGCAAAATGCAATTTTTTAAAAATGTATTGCCTGTTTTTGTTCATACAATAAAAGTCAGTGTGTTCTAAATCAACACTGGTCTCCTTTAATTTGAATTGTATGGACAAATGAAATGAAATGAAATGAAAAAGTAAAATAAAATAAACACTTAGGCATTTCATAAAATATCTTGTTTCACATAAGAATGTTAGTTGTACGGGTTTGGAATGACATGAGGGTGAGTAAATGATGACAGAATTAAATTTTCAGGTCAACTATCCCTTTAACAGAATATTAAAGGGGAAGTTAGTTAAAAATGTTGACTTTTTCTCCAAACACGTCACTGGTTGAATTTCTGTTATTATGTTGGGTTACATTTCTGTTGGATTAAGTATTTTGAGAGCGTCTCAGAGTTTGGACCCAGTCTATATATATTTGCCGGCCACTTTCTCTTGTTGTCTTTATCTAGGTGACAGTATTAACTCATTGCACGCTACTTGTGTTCAGTTCTTGATCTTTGAGGCACATTTGAAGCATTTAGAGCAGCGGTAGTCTCAGACAGCCAGCTGTCCCCACGCTTCCTGCGTGGGCGTGCGGTTGGGTTAGCACCATTAATGAAGGGTGCCTTTAAGAAGTCTCCAGCGGGCAGCCAGGCATTACAGATTAGGTCAGTGGAACGGCTAGCGGGTTGAGCATGATGGATGAGGGGGAGAATGAGTTTCTGCCAAGCAGTATTGTGAGATCTTTTCATTGTCACCGACGGGCCTATGAGGTTCTGACGAATGAGGGAGCAAGTGTCAGAAACGCCCTTCCCCTGCTCCCCGCAACGCTTTTAATATCTCCTGGAGCTGCCGCCAAAGTATTGATAAAAGTAAAGTTTAAAAATAGCCTCGGCAGCGAGAGGAGAGCCGGAGAGCTGCAGAGATGATTAAACAAGGGCGCTGTTGTGCTTCCGAGGGCTTCGTTTCTGTAAACACCCGGGCACGAGCGAGTGGACTTCCCGCTTCCAGAGCGAGAGAGGGAGCCTCTTTATGGGAAACGTTTGTGACCGGGGTGACAGCTCGGCTTGATGGATGGGCTGCCTCCATCTGGTTGCAGTGCATGTAATAAATTTCCATGCTCATGTTTGACCTCTCTCACTTACCAGACACATCTTTCACTTTTGGGACGTCCAAGAGGGACTCACAATTACAAGGTGAGATGCCGCCAGGGCGCGGGGATAGTGCTGTTTATGGGCCCCAGCCCAAGGGCAAAGAGTCAAAAAAATAGATAGCTGTAAACAATGCCTCGTGCCACCAGGAGAATTCTTCTGCATTCAATAACCTTTCACACCTGCTCGGATCACAGTAGCGCTAGGATCCGGAGCTTCAGCATGTGGACCTCAGATGGTTAACACTTCAAAGGTTAGCAGCTCTACATAGCGACTGATACGGCTGCTGTGTCGTAATGCTGCGCTTAAATGTGGCAGATCGACAGCTTTTAAAAAGCAAAATTTGTGAAAATGAAGCGGGATTATTTACAGCTCTTGCAGAAGTCAAATATTGGTCTGAGAGGCAAACTTGGGCTCGGGTCTTAAATAATCTCGACCGCTCTGCAGCTGCGCTCAAGCACCTAAACTATTTCCTGCTTTCAGGGAGCGCACAGTTCACAAAATGTTTTTTTGTCAGAAAAATAAACATAAATAAATATGGTTAGACAAATATATTTTGTGTTGCATACTTTTCATATTTTTTTTGACAAAATAATTATACATTTTATAAATTGTAGATTAAAATTAGTTTTAGTTTGTGGTGTAATATTAATATACATTTTTGCAGTGTTATATAATTGTAAAATTGTATGTGTAAAATTTATATTTTTTATAATATATGTAGTAATATTGTACATTTTATATATTATAGTTTAAAACTATACAGTTATTAGTTTATGCATAGTATGTAGTATAATATTATATATTGTATTATGCAATTGTGTATAATTATATATGCATAATGTTTACATGTATAAACGTGAAAATGTGGACAAATATAGACAATACAAATTTATAGAGATCTAGACTGTATTATAGTTTATATTATAGTTTTCTTAATAGTGTGTAGTATAATATTATGCAACTGTATATATGTAAAATTCTTTTAACTGTTTTATGTAGTATCTTTTTAAAATAGACTTATTAGTTTATGTATAGTATATATTATATGTATTATGCAATTGTATATAATATGTACAAATATTATTATAAACATTTCATGTAATGTTTTATTTATTTTAAATGTTATATATTAGATGTGAGCTTTTAATTTAATGTTAGGTATATATATATTTGGACAGTACACGTGTATACAGATTTAGACACTAAATATTCTGCATCCTAATATTTAGTGTATATTTTTATCTTCTAGTTAACACATTGTAAGTGAAGTCATAACGTTTAGCCCACATTAGTATGGCAGTTGTTCCTTTTGTAGTTACAAATTGCAGTTATTCATAGATGACCATCTCTCTACATGCATACAGGTTGGTGAAATGCCCTTAAAAGTAACACAGCATGTTAAGCAGCAGGGCTTTTCGGTAATAGAAACAGATAGCTGGCCATTGGATTTTAATAAAGTGGGATAATAATGAGGCTAAGAGTGGAGTGAATTATAAAGAGGAGGCTAATGAAGTGCCTATGTGGGCAGTATGTGCAAAATAACCTATAACCTATTAAGAAACAGTCTAACGCACTAGGCTCCAGTCAGACCCCCTGATTGAATTAGTAGGCTCTTTAATTACTGAGGATCTTAGATGGGAGCTTTGAATTTAATTGAACTTTTTCATGGCCCCTGCTCACCCAGCCAAACAATTTGTTCAGAAAAAAAAAATTGAATTAACAACCAGCCTTTTTTTTCTTCTTGCATTGCTTATTATAACATTAGGAAAGTCCCAGGAGTTTCCAGGCTGTAAGAAACGAAATCGCATAACATTATTCACAATAACGCATATGTTATAATCGCAAAGAACTTACTTAAAATTCAATCCACTTTGGCGTCATTATCATGTATCAACATAATAAATGAGCCCTTCAGAGCATGGTAATTATAATTTGATAAATCATCAGCAGAAAATTAACTGGATGTCAAAACATTCATTGGAAAGGGTGATGAATCGAGGATGATTGTGGTGATGAATTGTGTTAATCTGCGCAGTATGAAGCCAGCGAAATGGCTAAGCAGCCCAAGATGGATGGGGCATGGAAGAAGCAAGGTCAGGACATAGCACTGCAGAACGGAGGGAGGGAAAAAAAGGGGGGAGAGAGAAAGAGAGAGAGAGAGACACTGGCTGTGCAGCACACAGGGCTTTACCTACCTGCACATTTTACCACAGTTTTTCACCCTGGGTATCGGGCAGACAGATTTTCCTCCTCTTTTTTTCTCGAGTGTGACTGTGCTTTTAATCTTTGCCTTCACTGAGTACAAATATGGTCCCCGGTTAAAACAATGGAGGGTGTTTAACTTTTGCTCCATGCTTTTATCAGTTAGTTGCCAGGTGAAATAAAAGCAATGAGGCCCTTTAACCTTCACGTGACTCAGTCCTTGTTCACAATACACTTTTATGTATTAAATAAATGTGAGTAGGTCTTTAGGTTTTTATGGTAATTTTGAAATTGACATTACAAAACGACCAATGTTATGTAGTATTAGCAGTTCCTCAAGCTATACACAGCCAATAATAGTGTTCACCTGGGTAAATTAGCATGTAAATCTTGATTTAGGTTCGCATGGTTGATATTGGCCCCTTTGTTCGACCTTCCGGCCCTACAGGTCATTTTCAAATGCAGTGAATCCATCAATTGGAGTAGAGGAGCTCTCCATGCCAAGATCTAATGGGGAATGACCTGCAATCTTGGTTTCCCACAGTTTATATGTCAGACCCAGCAGCTATCATCGATTTGTGTGTGTACACAGCCATAAAACATATTTTCAACAGGACCGAGCTGTTGGATCATGTACGGTGCATATTGATATGCAGAATGATTGGAGAACTTTCGTTCTAAATTATATGAGTTTCTGTTGATATTAAGCCAATTAAATCAAAGCATCTCGTTCTAGAGCAATAGATCAATTGGTTTCAAAGCCAAGAATTCTTCCAATTGTTAAACTATTTTTTTTTTTAAATAAACATGAGCAGTAAATCCAGGCTGAATAAGGAAAGTGTTGTTTTAAGTCCATATCTCGCCACAGGCCATTTGTTTAGTGCATAAATGGATGCAGTCCACTCGCTGAGGTCGAATAGCACGGCACTTCCTGTAGGCCACATGTATTGATGGGTGTCGAAGAGCAGGGGCCGTCCAGTGCAGCGCTGGTGTTTATAGTTAGTGCCAACCTGCGATTGCTCTCTCATCGAACTCATTGAAAACTTCCTGCACATGGTGGAAAACTGCATGTTTTAATCTTCACTCAGACCAGCTTTACTGGTTCAGACCTTCACAACACCCACTCTGTGTGTTTAACATCACTCAGCAGTCAACAGAAATTAAGCTGAGGAACATACTTCATGAATTGGGAGAGATTGCCCTACTTTCCCGCTTCATAAGCGCACTTTGGTTGATGAGGTCGGAAATAAAAGTGTACTTTTGTGTATGAACTAATTTTGTGGTGTTATGTTTTTGATAAATGTGGTATATGGAATGTAGTTGTATGGAAACAAGCTTTTTTCAAAATGTTCTACTTTTGTTTAAAAAAAATAAGTGCACAGGATGTTCATTTTTGGCAGTGACTAAGGTTATGGTTGTATAATGTAGTGTGGGCATGTTGTTTATACAAGCCTTATAGTTTCTGTACAAAGAAAGTAAAAATGACTGCAGGACACAAAAACAACTGCTAGCAAATCGAACTAAATGGAAGCACTTCTTTTCATTATTTACAGAGCCTACTGATTCTTATTGTAGTAATGAATGTCTTTTCAACAAATAATGATAATTACTTGTCACTGGATTTGAAATGTGACAAATCAGACAATGTTAGTTTTATTGAATTCAATTATCAAGATGAAAAATGGGTTTATTCATTATTTGTTTCTTTATTTTACATGTGGCAAAATGGATGTGTCATTATCTTATACTCTGCATGCTGGTTTGCTGGGATGGCAGCTCAACTAATTGGTAACAAAATGAATGCATGCATTTAAAGAGAACGAGGGGCATCTTCAGTGTATTTACTGAGGTTTTATGGTAAATGTGTGGTAAATGCAGATGGTATTAACATCCGTCTCGGGGGGTCAGACGCGATGTCTGGTATTTACATGCATCTCAGATTTGTCTCTTGGGACCACTTGTGATCAGATATCCTCAAGAGGACATATATCACATAAACCGCCAAAAAGTAAAGCAAACATGCTGTTGGTCTTGAATAAAATAATGCAAATATTCAAATAATTTTACTGTTTTTACTGTATTTTTGATCAAATAAATGCAGTCTTGGTGAGAAAAAAGAGACTTCTTTCAAAAAACGTTAAATCCCAATTATTGTGAACTGTTGACACACCAGTAGTGTGTGTATTTAGTGT
The DNA here is from genome assembly GCA_039654775.1 of Spinibarbus caldwelli. NCBI lineage: Eukaryota > Metazoa > Chordata > Actinopteri > Cypriniformes > Cyprinidae > Spinibarbus > Spinibarbus caldwelli. Next base: position 22,840,703 of record CM077243.1, read on the forward strand.
GTATATGTATTTAGTACAGTGGATGATTGACAGGTGAGTAAGCAGGACTTTACTGTTGTCCAGCAAGCAACAGGACAGATTAGTGTTGACACTACAGATGTGATGTGTGTATCCAACTACCTTCACGTCATAAAACATATTAAGCCCTGTTTTAAAGGAATAGTTCACCCAAAAATGAAAATTAGATGTTAGTTTTTTTCCACCCTCAGGCCATTCAAGATGTACTTGACTTTTTTCCTCAGTAGAACAGTCAAGAAGATTTTTAGTTGAAGCCATAACAATATAATGTAAGTTAATGGCTACCGTCACTTTGAGAGTCAAAAAAGCATATCAGGGAAGACAAAATGAATACCCATGGCTCCTGACGATGTATTGAGGTCTTCGGTCTGCCAGAAACTAAATATTATTTATAACCTGTAATCCATAGCCTTAGGCAAACAGGGAAATCAGATTATTTTCTGCTAACTGGTTCTTTCGAACAGCTCATTTTAATGAACAGGTTAAAAAAACTGATTCACCAGTTTTAACTTGCATTTTATGAATCACCAAGGGCCACGGTTTCAGCTAAAAATCTTCTTTTCTGTTCTACTGAGGAAAAAAGTTTGAGGGTGAGTAAATCAGCTGCAAACTTTCATTTTTGGGTGAACTATAACCTACAGTAAGCACCATCCACATTCACCTAAAACAGATGGTAATACTGAGTGCAAATGCTGTAAATGTGTCTGTATTTGTAGATTCTTGTATCAGTGTAGAAAAACTGTAGACAAAATCCATTTGTTGCTCTAATGTATCTCTTTCACACACAATAGTGTAAACTTTTCCTATGTGAATTTAATACATCTCTCTGGCAAGCAGCAATAGTACCAACTATTACATATGGAAGAAGAGTATCTTTACCTTTCCTGCTATTGGTCCTCTGTGTGTTTCAAGTGCTTTCTCTGTCTGGCAGTGATCGCCAGGCTTGTCTAAGTGTGTGTGTGTGTGTGTGTGTGTGTGTGTGAGAGAGAGAGTGGTGGGAGGGGGTGCATGTGTCACTTTGCCTCTTAAGTTTCTGATTGTCTAAATAACACAGTATCCCATCATACAGCTGTCTTGCATTTTGACAGTACAATAACCCATAATTCCTTCTGTCACTCAATATTTCAAGGGCAGTATTTTATGGCTTGAACTGAGCGAGAATGCATTTACATTTTGGAGGATGTGAGAGAGGAAGGGGCTGAGGGGGGAAATAGATTTCTTGTCTTGTGTCACTTCAGATTTTACCCTTCTCCCCCTTTCTCTGCAGAATCCATTTTAGGAGGAATCGTAAAAGCGGCTTGGGAAAGATCTGTGCTTTTTCTATTTAATCAAAGCTTTAAAGCAGATAAGCAGAGTCGAGTATTGAAGCAAGCGCAGCGAAGGACAACTTTGACCATGGAAATGTACTCTATACACATTTACTTATGTAATTCTTATGAAATGACAGGCTCAAATGGTTTACTAAATGCTGCTGCAAATGAATTAATTCAGATTTATTTCCCTCAATCTGAATTCTAAATATGAACGTTGACTGCAGTTGCAGAATTTTAGTTTATTAATGGATATTCCTGGTGATGCATTCATTCATTTATTTACACCACCAAAGAGTGGGGGCATTAAATTGATCAAACGTGACAGTAAAGACATTTATAGTGTTACAAAAGATATACATTTCAAATAAATGCTGTTTCTGAAGGATCATGTGACACACAAGACTGGATAAAAAAAAAAAGCAAATATTTTAAAATAGAAGTAATGTTTAGTGTATGTTGTGTATGTGTAGAGATATACTGCCCTACTTTTTGTCCTTTCACTCAATTATGTCAAATATTCATTATGGAATAATGTGTTGATTACAGCGTTTCATGTTGTCTTGAACATTTTCTTGATAAATTTTCTTATGATAATCCACGTAAACAACTAATATATTTCCGTATTGTACATTTAATGTGTTTATTGTGACCTCGTGAGTTTAAAGCACCCCTAATGAAGCCCTTCACCTCAGCGCTGCATAAAATTGAACTTCAAAGCTACGCATTTCCAAAAAACAGACAGCGCTGACATGGAAATTGACCTGTAGGCTCGTGTCTCCTCCACAAAACTCTCAGTTGTACTGCATGTCAACGAGATGAAAATGATTCCCATCTCCTCCCTTGACTGGATTTCCATTTGCAAAGAAGATAGGGCTCTATTATAGACCTATTTGAGCTGTGCTGATAGCTGCAGCGATTTAAAGAGCTCTATTGTTTGAAAAAGGAGCCAGTCAGATTAGAGAGGTTTGTAGAGCTCTTAGCAAGGTCAAATATTTTATGACTGCTCTGCTTCCATCTTATTTAATATCAAAGTGTTTTTTTTTTCCTCTTAAATGACACCTTCCACTATGATCTAACGTCTGATTTACAGAATACATGTGAATCACCCAGATCCCTATTTTGTGCTTTTTGAAATAATAGCAGTGTAAATACATGATGTCACTGAATTCCATTGTGTACTTCAAGTAGACACTAAAATAGAAAATAATTTTAATTATAAGAATTTTTAACAACAGTTTGGCAGATCTCTTGCTTATACAGTAGTTGTGTTTGATAAGGCATATTTAGTATGAAATAGTGAGCTTGTCAGATTGCTTTCAGTCCATCTGGTTTTGGTGTCTATTGTGTAGGCTGGTGTTATTGTTCACTCCATTGTATTAAACAGTCCCTCGGGCAATGTTCCTAAATGTCCCTTTACACCCTTGTGTGTGTGTTGTTACTATAGAGACTGTGTCTGAGGTTGGTCAATAAAACACAGATCAGATTGTGCAAGTTTAGCACTAGAGCATGCACTAGGAGCATTGTGTTGTGCAGCACGTTTTAATGCTTTGCTATTTTTGGGTTGAAGGTATAACTGTAAATACATGCATAATCTAATTATATATAAAGTTATAAGACTTTGAGAGACTCGTATGCTCACCAAGGCTGCGTTTGTTTGAATACAGTAAAAACACTAATATTGTGAAATATTATTACAATTTAAAATAATTGTTTTCTATTTTAATATATTTCAAAATGTAATTTATTCCTGAGGTGGCAATACTGAATTTTCAGCAGCCATTACTTTAGTCTTGAGTGTCACATGATCATTTAGATATTATTCTATGCTGATTTGGTGCTCAATTATTAATAGTTCTTCTTCTTGTTATCAGTGTTAAATCATTTTTTGATTCTTAATATTTATTACAATAGAAAACAGTTGCTTAAAATTATAATACTGTTTCACAATATTACAGTTTTTACAGTATTTTTAAATGTAGCCTTAGTGATTTCATTCATTCATTCATCATTAAAATTCTTGGAAATATCTGAAATAGGCGAAATGTTGTTTGTACCCAGACAACAAAATACATTATATTATATTATATTATATTATATTATATTATATTATATTATATTATATTATATTATATTATATTATATTATATTATATTATATTATATTATATTATATTATATTATATTATATAAACCTGTTTGGAAAACAGTTGTTATTTTTGTAGTTCCATTATGCTAGTGGCACATGTAGTTTCATGTTTTTTGTTATTTTAGTTTAGTTTAGTTTAGTTTAGTTTCACATATCCCCTGATGCATTTGATAACCGTATTTAAAAATCCTGTGGACATTAGTATGCAAGTCAAAAATTACCCTTCAAAGTGCATACTGTGCTGTAAACATTTACTCAAGTAAACATTTATGCAGGTTCCCTATTGCAATAGTGTAAGTTATTTTAAAAGAACGCGATACCTTTGTAATCCAGTCTGTTAGCTTAAAGCTTCCTGCTTTTCCATGCGTTTACACTGCTCTCGTCCCTACACAAATATCCAGTGGGACGACACAAAGCTTGGTGTGTTGAACAAATATGAGTGCTGTATTTATTTAACTACTGATCGAGTACAAAGCGTCTGAGGGGAGAGGAGGTGTTTTTTGGAGGGCAAGCGGAGACTGAAGCGGCCATTCGAGGGGCCCAATCGCACTTGAGTTCACTGGTAAGCCTGTTGGACATCCGGCTTTGTTCCCCTTATAGTCTACTTATCAGAGGGCTGATTCGCTTGTCCCCTCGCATGTTCCTGTCCTATCTCAGCGCCACCAATTTTCCACAGACTAAGTGCTCAAATTGAGCCATTTTGTTTCACTTTAAACTAAAGCGGGGACCTATTATGCGTGATTTTTCATTCATAGCTCCCACTGCTGGCACTCTCTCTCTCGTTCTGTCCGCACTCGGAGGAAAGGCCTTGTGAGGCCGTACTGTTCTCACTCCAGGAATGTCAGCTTCAATCTGCCACCCCTGGGTGTGAGGGGCCAGCTGAGGTGTGGGGGCTCACAGGTCAACCCTGCCGGTAATTGATGTTGCTTATTCATCTGTTTTTCCTTGTATTTTTTTCTGCCGTAGTGGCCTTTTGTTTGTTTAAATTGTTTGAAGATTTACTTTAGGTCCTCAGGCCCCTGAGAAGCATCACCCCTGCGGCACTGCCTTGACGCCCCTGCTGAGCAGAGGGCTACGCACACATACCCTGACAGATAAAGGTGTGCGCGCACACGAAAACAGCATTCCCTCAGTCAAAATACAGAGAGGATCTTTCATTGTGACCAATGAGGCCATCTCCCAGGCTAATTTGTCATGGCTTCATACGTAGCTTGCATATAACAAACCCAATCATTACTCATGATACATGCAGAAGAGACTGAGATATTGAAAACCAGTGATTCCAACTGGTGGATTGTGACCCAAAGATGGGGTCGTGGATGTGTAATTGTGAATACTTAAGACAGAAAAAAGGCTTATCAATGTTCAAAAGCCAGGAGAAAATGCTTCCCATATATTTTGTTGCTGGTTTTAAAGGCTGTGCATCCAATCAAAGAGTATTTCAAAGTATTATTGAAGAGAAAACTCAAGGTTTCACATCCAGTCTGCACTTTTTATTATTATACATTGTACTGTTTGATTTTAAGGACTTTTTTCCAATTTTGTATAAATAACTTTGTTTTAGTGTTGTGTCTTTGACTAATAAGTCAGAGTCCTTATACCGTACATTGCAGCGTTTTTCTTTATTTTATATTTATTTTTTGAAGGTATAGCGGTGACTGTCTTTTTTTTTTTTTATGAATATATTATTATGTTATATATTATATTATATTATATTATATTATATTATATTATATTATATTATATTATATATTATATTATAAACACATGGGAGACACAGGAGTTGGGAAAACAGTCATTATTTTTGCTGTTTTGTTTTGTGATGCATTTTGATTTATTTATTCATTTATTTTATTTAATTTTGTTTATTGGTCACACTTTATTTTAAGGTCCAATTCTCGCTCTTAACAAACCATTAACTATGACTTTTGGATTAGGGATGTAGAATATGGTCATGCAGAATATGTGCTTTAGAAATACTAATTAACAGCCAATATGTTATTAATAGGCATGCTAATAAGCAACTAGTTAATAGTGAGAATTGACCTCTATACTAAAGTGTTACCATTTATTTTTATGATTATTTTATTATTTTTATTTTAAAACAGTCTTTATTTTTGCAGTTCTGTTTTATGCTAGTCTTATGTTTTATTTTTTAATTTATATTTTATTTTATTCATTTTTTTATTTTGTTTTATTTTATTATTTTTAAAGACATATCCCCGATGCATTTTAAAAATTTTCATTCATTTTTAATATTATATGATAAACAGTTTTGTTTAGAGTGTTTGGTCCAGTGTAAAATCTAAATCCTGGAGCACAACCATTGCTTTATCACAGCAAATTTGTCCATGAGCAGTTTTAGTGACCCTCTAAACATTCACATGGCCGGTGTTTACATTACATTCTTCAAGCTCAGCTGTCTGCGATCATAAGCAGTAATGCTTTTGAACTACAAAAGACATCAAAGCATTTTACCTTATTCCTTTGCTCGTTACCGCATGCTCATTTTTTACGCTCACTTTACAGCTACACGACTGTCACCTGGAAATGGAAGTAAACAGGCGACTGTAAGATAAAGAAAAGTGCCTAATTACTGAGCTTTATTTGATCTTTGCCTGTGACAAGTCGGCAGGCTGCATGGGTGGTACGTCCCAGGGGCCCTTTGAAGAGGGCGATTTTGTAAGAGATTTGGATCATTACACAATAAAGAACACTTCATAAGTCATGAAGCAAGTTGGAGAAATGATGGTTATTGATGTTGACAGCAGTTCAGCTCTATAGAATTATGCAGAGATCTGACTGGACTTGCCTCCTTTAATGATCCCTACTTTTCTAAGGTAATGAAGCAATGGCAGAGAGAACGAGAATAATCTTACATCAAACTGAACTTCAGTTAAAATTGCACAAATCATCCATCACATGCCTCTTTTAAAGTGTCATGGCTGTGTATTAGAGAGGGCATCTGCAAACAAGTGAAAAGGAAAGAAAGGCCTTCCCATTTCCTGCTAGATCTGAGTGATGTAGCAGTGGATCAATGTCTAGGATGGCTAGACATAAAGTACTATAATAATAAGAATATAATGTGTTTTGTGTGCAAAAGACATGATGGTTGTCATGCAATTTAACACTATTAAGACACTAACCGTATCATTGTTTAAGTATTATTAATAAAACTTTTAAAACCGTTTTCTTTACCATACACTGAAAGTAAATTGTGGGCTCAGCTGTCATTCATGTATGGAAAAGAGCAGCTTGGACATAACAGCTAAATAACTACGTTAGTTTCCCGCGTGAAAAGAGAGTCTTAAGGGTTTTTAATGACTATTTCTTTAAGTTGAGTTATCTGTTGATTTATAGGGATTATGTAACGTTCATAATTAGTTCAAATTTATATTCACACCATAAAATGGCGATGATCGCTGTTCACCTCCCTTTTTTCAACCTTATGTGCACAGGTTATTCTGAGTCCCAATAACATTTTATGTGATACATTTGTGACAGGGTGTTGGAGAAGTCAAACTGTATATTTGACGGGAAAAACAGGCTGCATCGGGAGTTTAATTGGTTTGAATATGCGTCTAATTATCACAGGGTTGGTACTGATGCAGAAGTAATGTAATTATCATTTTGTAGCATTATATAATGATATTGCCTTTTGCTTGTCAGGAAGAGACATCTTCATACCTGACACTTTACTGAGCTACATAATGATATGGTGGAGCGACAGCTAATTACAACATAATAAGTGAGTGATGATGGAGTCAGGGTGGATATGCCTCATATATATAAGTGGTTTCAAAGCACTGCCAATGTAGAGAGAATTGCAATTAAATCAAACCACTCTTCATTTAATTATGACCAGATTTATTTGCGTATACTCTTACTTAACATGAATGAAAAGACTTCATGTAACAGGGATATCTGCACTGGTTGTTTGTATGTGGAAACACTGAAGATCAAACTTAGCCGTTAACCTATTTTCAATGTATACATAAATTGTAGACAGGCAGCATTTACATGTGACAGTTACATAAACAAACCCTTTTATAGCTTCAAAGTGTTTAAAACATACATTAAGCTGTCTAACATCATTCCTGCGTTCTGTTTGTGAATTAGAGATTGGCGAATTGACTCGAAACCCGCAAGTTATATGCGGCACAGCTGTATTTTTGTTTATTTTAGTATTAAAGATTGTGCTTCTATATTTTGCAAAATGTCTGCAAATGCTCAGTTAGTAGATACTAATCTGGCAAGTTGCCTACATTTAGTTTATAATTTGTTGTTTGCATAGATGCTGCGCTAAAACTCTGCATGAGGAGGAAATGTGCATGACATGCAGATCCGTAGATAGGGGAAGTTGATGGCAATTTGGACAGTAGAAGAGCAGCGCTCACTGACTGCTTGAAACCTTTTAATTAGCATTAATTACCCAGCAGAAAATGTTGGGGTTTGAAAGGATTTGTGTCAGCAAGTGAGAGATCAAAGATTGCGGCGCTCGCATTTTAATCTGCCAAGTAAAAACTAATAAGGGCCTTGTAATGGGGCCCCAGAGAGTGACAGCGCAGGTGGGGGACCGTAATCCTCCCAATTAGATCATCAGATGATTTAATTTCCCTCTAATATTGAAAAATTACGATTTCTTTTCTCAGTGGCCATCGTTTGGATAAAGACTGATTTTCCAGGCATCTGCTTAGGTTTTTTTCTCTTTCTTTCTCTCTCTCCGAGTCCCTCATTTACGGCTTTGAGAAAGTGAAATGAAAGCTTTTTTGGAGGAATGTGTGGTTGGCCATGAGGCATGAAATCATGGCTGTCTCATGTGGTTGTGAGAGGGGATGGGAGTGATGCAGACCACGGGCAGGCCCCAGAAAGGGTCATCCATCAAGTGTCATTGATCATTTGCCATGAAGTGACAGCAAGGTAGTGATTATTTGCTATTAGACAGATGCTCAAGCATACAGGGCTGCAGCTTGACAGTACGATGGCCTCAACCCCAGATACCGTGGAGGAACTGTGCTCTTTGTGCCTTCTAGTCAAATGCTTGCTATTTGAGACTAATGGCCATGTTTATTTACAGTATGCGAATGAAAAAGTCCAATTAAGAATGTGCAATGTAAATGTTAACCCTGATTTAAGATTCAAACAGATGGCATATGACTACGTATATTAAATGATAAAAACGCATCTTTTTTTCTTTGTCATGTTTCTTTTGTACAGCATTAAATGTAATGCAATAAGCAGATTACATGTAGTAGTTTACTGTGCTTGTGTTTATTAAATTACTGGGCAGAATGAAATAAAATAAAATAAAAATTGAACAAAAATGGCAAACATGCACAGGTGCATCTCAATAAATTAGAATGTCGTGGAAAAGTTCATTTATTTCAGTAATTCAACTCAAATTGTGAAACTCGTGTATTAAATAAATTCAATGCACATAAATTGAAGTAGTTTAAGTCTTTGGTTCTTTTAATTGTGATGATTTTGTCTCACATTTAACAAAAACCCACCAATTCACTATCTCAACAAATTAGAATATGGTGACATGCCAATCAGCTAATCAACTCAAAACACCTGCAAAGGTTTCTTGAGCCTTCAAAATGGTCTCTCAGTTTGGTTCACTAGGCAACACAATCATGGGGAAGACTGCTGATCTGACAGTTGTCCAGAAGACAATCATTGACACCCTTCACAAGGAGGGTAAGCCACAAACATTCATTGCCAAAGAAGCTGGCTGTTCACAGAGTGCTGTATCCAAGCATGTTAACAGAAAGTTGAGTGGAAGGAAAAAGTGAGGAAGAAAAAGATGCACAACCAACCCAGAGAACCGCAGCCTTATGAGGATTGTCAAGCAAAATCGATTCAAGAATTTGGGTGAACTTCACAAGGAATGGACTGAAGCTGGTGCCGAGGCATCAAGAGCCACCACACACAGACGTGTCAAGGAATTTGGCTACAGTTGTCGTATTCCTCTTGTTAAGCCACTCCTGAACCACAGACAACGTCAGAGGTGTCTTACCTGGGCTAAGGAGAAGAACAACTGGACTGTTGCCCAGTGGTCCAAAGTCCTCTTTTCAGATGAGAGCAAGTTTTGTATTTCATTTGGAAACCAAGGTCCTAGAGTCTGGAGGAAGGGTGGAGAAGCTCATAGCCCAAGTTGCTTGAAGTCCAGTGTTAAGTTTCCACAGTCTGTGATGATTACTACTATCAGACTAACTACTTCAGTCTGTGTGCATTGAATTTATTTAATACACGAGTTTCACAATTTGAGTTGAATTAGTGAAATAAATGAACTTTTCCGCGACATTCTAATTTATTGAGATGCACCTGTACTTTGCAGAAGGCCAACAATTCACTAAAAATGTTTTTATATTGGTCTTATGAAGTATTCTAATTTGTTGAGATAGTGAATTGGTGGGTTTTTGTTAAATGTGAGCCAAAATCATCACAATTAAAAGAACCAAAGACTTAAACTACTTCAGTCTGTGTGCATTGAATTTATTTAATACACGAGTTTCAAAATTTGAGTTGAATTACTGAAATAAATGAACTTGTCCACGACATTCTAATTTGAGATGCACCTGTATATACAATATTTCCACAATACAGTAGTCTAAAAAGGATGTGCATATAAATGAAATATGTAACATCTTATTTTAGAATAAAGACTGAACTTTTACCTCTTCCTCATAATTCCTCTGCTAAAAGTGCCTTATGGATACATGTAGGTTGCCGTTATTTTACCTTAAGCCACTTATTTTATTTTCTTCCTCCATTACTGCATCATTTTCAAAACTATTGATTTTACGTTTTGGTATTTATCTAAATGCAAAGTGCCTTAAGATACATTTCCCTCGCAGATAAACAGTGATGGCAGATGACTGCGGTGCCATCTGTAAAGAACAGAATTGATTTTCAGGGCAGCGGTACGAATGGGAGAATGCATTTGTTTTGCGAGGAGAGGTATAATCAGTCAGTGGTGTCGTTTAAAAGAAACTGGGTTGCACCAGAGACAGGGAGGCCATGAGGCATGAAGAGAAATGGTGTCGACCATTTCTCTACCAGCAGACCCATATAAAGTTACGCTGCAGTGCTTCCAAAATAAAGTAGCTGGCTCTGTTTTTACTTTAATCTTAGGAACACTTACATTTTACTTAGATTTTACAAAATGTTAATGATTTTGATCGTTGGTGTGGTGTTCAGATTGGAGAGCTCAGGCCACAAAGCAGGATGCCTTTAACCCTTAATTTCATATAATAATTGTTTTATAAATGAGGTGAGTAGGGTATGTGAAATCAGTGGTATGAGTAATTCATGTCATGGAAACTTAATGCACACATTTTTAATTTCGTCACCATTTAGTAATGTCTGTTTTTGATAAACATTATTCACATTCACATTATTTCACATTCACACCCGAGTTAAAAGTCAAAACAGTAATAGGTTATGAATCTGTTTGGCTATTTCAGACATGACTGATCCAATGTAAACATACCTGTGATCACGCATCAGTTCAATATTATATTATTGCACCACATTGCAATGTTCCTTGGCAGCTGTAAACAACCTTCATTTACACCCTATTTAAACTGGACACAAGTGTTGCGATGCCTCAAAACTAAATCAATCCCATTGTAATCCAAGAAGCTGTCTATATTGGAAGCACCCATCTGCAACAATCAATACTTTGCAGAGACTATACAACCACAGATATACCACAGTATAAATGGTAAGTCAGAATTTTTAGAATTGACACCATCTCACTGTATACTCTTTATTATCATAAAAAAGAAAAAAAAAAAGGTCTTGAGGGCCGCATGTTGAATGGTGCTGCTTCAGATTTTTGTATTTTCAGTTAAAATGATTTGCTGCTCAATTTAAACAACCACATTTTGTATTTATTTGACCAAAGGACACACATGCTTGTTCGAGAAGCTGTCCTTTGAAGTACACGTTGTGCCTTTTGCATGACTGAAGCGAGGGTAAGTGATTAGACAGGAACTGGACACTCTGTAACAAAAGGTGATTTGTGCACGTCTCAGCTCATGGAGTCCAGGTTGCCCCTGACGGGGCCCATCAGGTCAGTCAGACTTGGCACCTGGAAACAAAGTTTGCCAGGGCCGGGGGTCAAACCCAGCTTAAAGAGTCAGCTCCGTCAAAAGCCTCCGTCACATTCTTACCTTACGGCCAACCTCGACTGATCCGGGTCTATTAATCACAGCAGAGCGGCTCTGACCTCAGCCTCTTCTCCCTTTGAAGTGTGCTGTCCTTTGCCGCATGAGGAAATTATTTGCTGCCTGATTCAATGAGCCGTCAGCCGAGCCAGCGGACCTAATGACATGTGAGAATATTAACCTCCTACCACTGAGAGCTGTGAATCTTGAGAGGCAGTCTATAATTCACCAGGCGTTTCATCCCTAGCCTGAGTCCTTCTTCTGGTCGAACCCCCGCCCGACCCGACTCAACCCCACCCTAACCAGCACACCACTGCTTGGTCCAATCAGGGGCTGCCTTAAAGGAATAGTTCACCCAAAAATTCAAATTGTCATCATTTACCAAACCCTCATGTTGTGTCAGTCCTCTATGACTTAGTTCTTCTTCAATGTTTTTGTTGTCTGTAGAGTAGAAGTTAATGGTGAGTAAATGATGAGGGTGAGTAAATTACAGAATTTTCATTTTTGGTAAACTATCCCTGTAAAGATATATTTTACACAAACATTTTGCCATTTACTCACTTCCAACCATGTATTTTATTTTTCTTTCTGTGAAATACAAAATGAGATATTGCACAGAATGTTCAAGCTGCCCTTTTCCGTACAAAGACCATAGATGGTGATTTACAAAGAATGAAAAGGTTTGGACAAAACGGCATCAAAATTATCTTAAAGGTAGTCCATCTGTGTAATATATATCAAGATTACTGAAGCCATCATATTTATTTATTTATATTACTGACAGTGGCATCAGTGTAAATCCACATCTACTTTCCTTATAAAGTATATAAAGCAGAAGCTTGAACATATAAAATAAAACAAAGACCTGGAACCAGTAAATTCTGATCTTTTTTTGTTGAAGCATTCCTAAGTGACCCTTTATCTCCTCTTTTAATCCACAATTTGCGACTGACTAAATATGGCAATTTATTCATGGAACCCCATGAGTTTCTCTTTTCTTCGCTATTTTTCTTTGACACATTTAGCTCCAAAACACTAGCATTTAGCTCTTTATATAACTATCCGTTATTTATATGTTATACGCAGTACTGTAATGATAGTGTTTTTTAATGGAGCCAAATTATGCACTGCAGGTTTGTGAATATCCACGTAAATAACAAACCAAAATGTATATTGCATATTGGAAGAAAATCACCCAACCAGTGTGCGTTCCCATTAAAACTGCAGGATAACTGCTCCATAAGCCTTTAACACATGTAAATTGCAACATAGCTGAAGCCCATTTCCTTACACATGTGATCTGTAAATTGCTGCCACCCGAGGGCTGGTGACATGTTTGAAGTCAGACAGGGTGGATGGGCTGAGATTAAGCTAGATAATGGCTGCCTAATACTGCCAAACTGAAGATTTACAGTGCCGCTGCATCTGAAGCATCATGTTTTTGAAGATTGAAAACAGAATTGCATGCGGGTTGAAGGTGGGAGTGCATCTGAGCTCCTTTGGCACATATATTCTGCATGAAGCTGGTGTCAAGATCATATTCAAGGTTGTAGGGTTGATTAAAAACCGACACAGTAGGCAGATGTGGCATTCTACCTCACATTTATCACAAGAAATAGTTGATTCATTCGTTCTCTCTGTGCGATGAGGAGTTTGTCATGTCCTCTGATGGACAGCTTTGCGGTGTCATGTGCATCTTTTCTTCCTTCCGTTTTTTTACACTTATTAAAACCAGCCTGATCGCTGTTTTTACAGCCCCACTTCCCTCTTTCATTCATTATAGTTTCTTATCTTGGCAGGCAATCAGAACTGCCAGGCAGCCAGTCCATTATGCACATATGAAGCCCATCACTCCAACCGGATTGGCCAATTCATCAAACATTTATCTTTTGCCCTGTGAACAGCGTGTCAATTTGCCTGTCACTCCCAAGCCTTCGCAGCCTCTGCGGAATAAAAACATTACTTTTCCTACACCGAAGACAGCTTTGATGTTAAATCTCCCCTCTTTAACTTTCAAACAAGGCCTAAAGTCGGATTCTAATCCTAGCACAGGAAAAGATCCCAAACAATGGGATCCGCAGCCATGCACTGTTGACCAAACCAGAGTCGTACTTTCAGACCGAGCCGTGGTGCTGGTTGCAGATCAGCTGGTGAGTATGTACAGCCTAGATCGCACTTGGCTGTCCTGGGACCCAGTTTTGGCTCCAGACACATGGGTGACACTGTGGAGCTGAGGATATGAGAGAGACTAATATCAAAGGTTGATCAGAGCTGTTCTGTCAAGAACAGTACACACTGGGGACTCAAAAAAGAGAGCAGAGAAGAGAAAGGCCTTTTAAAACCGGCGAGCAAACAAGGGAATTACTGGCCATAGCAAAGGGAAATATCAAAGCTGGGAATATCATACAGAAGGAGGCTTTTGCTGAATGGGATCACTGCTGGAATGCAGACTCAGAATACAAAGGCAGCGTGAGTGTGTTTGAATGAGAATCTGTTATTTGTGGTTAGCTCTGTTGTATCGACACGGCAGGTGTATCTCTGAATTCTCTTTCCTTTTCTCTTTCTCTCTCCATCTCTCCCTCCCTGGACATGTGACCTGAGAAAGCTGGCTGACTAATGGCTGCAGTGACTGACATTTCAACCAATAATCACAGAGGGTTTTTTCCCCTGTTGTCAGCAGCAGTTTATCAATCAGCATGTCCGCATTAGTATTTGTCTATCGATCCATCCATCTCTGTCAAGCCATCTCTGTGTCATTGTCTGAGCTCTTGTCCTCTTGTTTGGCTTCTTTTGAGGATAGTCTGCATAGTAATTTGTTTTACAGGCCCTGTCTTTGAAAGGTTGCTTAACAGCATTTACATGGCGGTCTTTTGAGGAGGCGTGGAAGCAGACGTTCTCAGCGAGCACTTGTCAGCAAACTGTCACCATCTACACGGGATCTTTTTAACGTAACCTTTGGTAGTAATGTAATAGTTTGACCTTCGATCAACTTTCTCTGTCAGTATTTCTCCTCATCGTTCCATTATGTTTAATAATTGGATTACGAGACATCCCAATTTTACGAGCAAGAGTTACCGTCAGGATGCTGTTTGTCCCAATAATTAGCTGCATCATATACAAGCTAGTGCCTGTATCTCGATAAAACTACACCTGTCACAAAAAACGTGAAGGCACACCGTGATTTTGTTCCTCGTTTTCGTGTTGGTGGTTTAATGAGGGGAATATTTCCTCAAATGTGTCGCCACGTGGAGTAATAAAAAAAAAAACATCCTAGATAAAGTTTTGATGGTACATTTTTTTACGAAGCTAACGAAAACATCTGTCACTAGTTGCATTTTTGATTTGATCGTTTGTGTCGCTTACATCAGCAAGGTTCAGACTATCATTCTTACAGTTTGTCTTAAACAGTGTTGCATTTCATTATAATGTTCCATACTACTTCATTTACTCAACAGCACACTTGGTGCTTGGCGAGTTTCATTTTTGGACTCTGTTTGTCGCTCAATCGTCCAAATAATATGCGTTATGTGCCCAACAATCAGATTTATCCAAGCTTTTTTAATTTAAAAATACTTTTTTTTTTTTTCTTACAAACGGTTAATAATGTAAACGTTGTAAATCACTCATGGGTCGCCCCCACATTATCCACCAAGCCATCTCTGACCTGTATTTAATTTGTATCATGGTCATTTGGTCGTCTTATTTATCCTGTGTAATCGTGTTTTTTTCCATTGCAGTATGTTGTTTAGCAGCTAAATGTCCTGTTTTATGAGCTGTGTGCTAACTCAGGCAGAGAGAGCCAGACACGCTGTACTGGCAAACACGTTGAGATATTCACTGTGACAATGAGCTTGATCATAATTATCTTAACAAGGAGTGGGTTCATTGGCGTGGCTCGTTAAATCTATCTCTTTCCTTCTCTCGTGTCTTCCCGTCCATCTTTCTCCTTCTTGCCTCAGATCAGACGGCTGTCCCTGCGTTGTGCTATTCTGTCATTGTGGTGTGACTTTGAAGATGGTGGTGAAAATGTGCAGTCAGTTTTGGATTCCCCATGGGGACGAGGTGTGAGTCAGAGGTTCCTACCTGAAAGTGTTTGTGTGTGATTGAGTTTTAGATTGCTTGTGTATTGACGCTATTTTAGTTTTTGTAAGTGTCTGTTCAGGATTTACTCACCCTCAGGTTACTGTTTTTTATTCTCTGAAACGTTTCATACAAGAAAATGACCATTGTAAGCAAACTTCATTAAAAAAAAAAAAAGGTTCCACTTTATATTAGGTGGTCTTTACTACTTTACTAACCCTAATATAAAAAAATCCTTAAACATAAATTGCTGATTAGTATCATTAAAAGTAGTGCACAATGTGCTCTATATTCTAAATGTTTTAAAGTGTGACATAGCCAAATTTTGGATGGTAATTTGATTATCTGTAAATAAACACCAATATAATATAGAATATGAAATGTGAACTATGGAAAAGAGCTGCATGAAGATTCTTCGATATTTCTTTCTTTGTATTCCATGGGCAGAATAGCAGGATATGCGGTTTGGAATATATTGAAGACATTTCATATCCTATACATTCCATATTTTGTATCACTTTTTGTATCACTTTTATCAGTTGAAGCTATTTCTTTCTGAATTTTTTTTTTTTTTTAAATCATTCTTGTAATCTTACAATTTTTTTTTTTTTTTTTTTTTTTTTTTTAACTCTTAGACAGAATTTGGCTTCCATAGTAAAGGACTTGAGTGAATAAATATCAGACTGAACCATTCCTTTAAAAGCATTTGGCAATTAATCATTCAGTTAGCGGCACATTTTGAAAGTTTTCCTCATCTGCACTGTACAGATGTTGCATATAATACAGCAGCGCGAATGTGTAGGCACAACATTTTGTGGTTAAATTAGGGCTGAATCCCTGTTTGTTGTTGTGAATGTGATTTGGCCACTCCCTTGGCTGTGAATTTAACTGATTAAATCACCTTTTGCACACAGCAGTAGTGACACGAAAACAACAATTAATAAGCAACCCCCCTGCGACGCGCGAATGCCTCTTAACTAAGCGGATAATAACATTACACCCGCCCAGAAACAGCCGAGGCAAACAGGTGGAGGGGGCTCACAGAACAGCTTTCATTTATCGAGCAGGGACATTTCTCTGAATTTTGTGCAATTTGACAATACAAATAGAAGTATTTCTCTTGCGGTTGGAGTTCTTGGCCGTCTGCTTCTATATGTTTGCTTTCTTCCTCTTGTAAAGCCCATAAAATTTCATCAGCCATGTTCTACACGATAAGAGCGAGGTATTTGCATAACACAACAGAGTGTTTTATGACACTGACAGCAGGACCGATTTGTTCGTTGCTACAATAGTTGGGTGTCTTCCAAAGACAGACTTCACCTGGCTAGATATCAACATTTACTCCTGTGAGCTCCTTCCACATTGCCTTGGGATTTTCCGTGCTACTGTACCACAAAAGGTCTCGCGACAACAAAATCCATAAGATTATGATATGCAGGTGTTATTTTTCCATTTTGCCCCAAGAGCAGCGAAGACTAGCATCTAGTTGCCGTCGAATCGTTCCTTGCTCGAGGAGGCTGACAGACCTAAATGTCAATTAACCAAGGGTGGACACATTAACGTTGTTAGTTGTCAGCCTCTGCCATTTGAGAGATTAGAAACACACACCCCGGCTTTT
This sequence comes from Spinibarbus caldwelli, assembly GCA_039654775.1. Classification (NCBI taxonomy): domain Eukaryota; kingdom Metazoa; phylum Chordata; class Actinopteri; order Cypriniformes; family Cyprinidae; genus Spinibarbus; species Spinibarbus caldwelli. The sequence goes on from CM077243.1 coordinate 22,858,051, forward strand.
ATGCACCTTCCACGCCGTGAACTTTGGAAGGCCCCGACATTACCCTGAGCACCACCCTCCATCATGTTTATGCCAGCGCGGGGCGGGGAAGAGACCTAGACGGAGGGAAAGTCCTTGGGGACGGCGGGCCTGCGCGTCTATGGGGAATTAGGTGTCACGATGGGGAATAAAGGGGGGAAACGTCAAAGTTTCCCCCTGTAAAGCAGTTGTTTTTAACTGTAAGCGGCTCATCGGAGAAGTTGCAGAAGTTGTACTCATTCCGTTTGTGGCTAGGCATTATAGTTTTGCTGGGAAAATGATGGATGACGAGTTAAATTTGTGTTGGGGGAGTGAAGGTGAACTGTGACAGAGTTATTTATCTTGGGAATGGAGGGTTAGGGTCAGGCAAAGCTGGGTGCCTGAAGGCACAAGACATTGACAAATTCATCCCGCACACTGCATTTCTGAAGCCCTTTTGTTTTGAATCCTGGCTACTCACGAGTGACCCTCATCACTCACGCTGCCAGCGTGTGAAGGATGCCGCACCATGCCAGGGGATCTTAGCGCCACTAATTCTTATCATTCACTCTCCTGACAGTCCCAAGCCCAAACTATTCCGGCCTGTGAAAGGGCCCGCCTGAAATATTTATTTCTGCACATAATGGCTGCCCAGATTTAGGGCCATATCATTTTTCCTCTCTTGCCTTATCATTGCAGGTCACTGACAGGCCTGAAAGCGTTCAGCCAACTGGAAGAGCTGATTGTGGACAACAATCTTCTCGGAAATGACCTCCGGTTGCCCAGGTTACCACGGCTCCATACCCTGACGCTCAATAAGAACCAAATATCCTTTGCCTTTCAGCTCTCATGCTTGACCAAAATGACAGGATATGTTGCGAGTTGCAGTGCGGTGCAGGATCTCCTTTTGCCACACTTAGTCTCTTTAAATGATGTTATTGTGTTAAATTGAGCTCCTGTCTAATGGGGCTGCTTTATAAACTCACTTGAGTTTGTGCCATGGTGACCTCTAGTGGAGGAGAGGTGAAAAAAAAATTGAAAAAAAAAATACCAAGATCAGTCCCATGACTGTTAGATAAAGCCCTGTTAGACGTCCTTCTAAAAAACAGATCGTATCATATGCTGACCCGTATCGTAGTTACGGTGTGGGACACATGACTAGAAAGCAGAGCAAACAGAGTTTATTAACCAATATTTGAACTCGTACATTTCCCAGTGTAGCGTTAGCTGTTTAATAAGCTAACGAACCAGCCACCCCATGCCAAAAGTAAATCTTTGAAGCCGGACTGGAAATTTCAGGTTTCCGTCCGCTGACAGTCGGCAATTACATCACTGCGACACGTTACATTTAGTTTGTGTGATGAGATGCAAGTAAATGGCAAAAGTAAATGTGCTAGCCTGACGAAAATTTATGTTCTGCTGTTTGTCGCTGGATGCTATCCATCTACATAATAATGACGCAGCCTCACCCTCTGTTCTCCAAACAGCTCTCCTCCGACAGAGTGTCAGCAGCTCAGACCCGAATTCTGCTGTGAAGTGGTCTGCACATGCTAATGGGCCAATTATTTACATCCTGTAGTGGCCTGCTGCCATTGAAATTCAAGTGCTGCATTAGTGTGGTTGTATTTTGACACGTTTCGGGCAGCATTTTCCAATGAAGTGAATGTATTAGTGATGAATCTGCTGTGAAGTGGCTGTTTGTTTCCCTGTGCTGGGTGAAGGGGAGGGGGTGTCCATGGCTTAGGGAGTCACTAACTGTTTTTACCACAAGGCATCCATCATTTTGTCAATGTTTTTAATGTTCTGCACCAAGCCACCCAGGAAATGGGAAGAGGGAACTGCCAAACTTGCAGCAAATGCCAAAATCTCGCCCTTAAATTTACCCACTCTTTGTGTTCTCAGGCACAATGGCTTTTGAGCTCTTTCTGAGGGTTTCGGTAAATTTGACAAAGTTCTTCTGGCTGGCCGGGCCAGCGGAGAGCGCAGAGTAAATGCTAATGTAATTAACAGCCTGGGTTCCTTGACCTCTGCCCCGTGACACTTCACCGACATTGAGGCCCTGCTGGAGCATTTGGCGGAAGTGACGCCAGCGCTGGAATACCTGAGCCTTCTTGGAAATGAGGCCTGTCCCAACCAACTGGTCAGCATGGATAAAGATGAAGACGACTATCAGAGATACAGGTCAGAACACTGTCTATACTGATAAACATGCATAATACAAAGTGGTTTTGAATTTGAGACTTTTGTCTGACAACACTTTGGGCTTTTAAACTTTGAAATGTAAACATTTAAACACTGAATTAGAGGTATTTTAATTAGAATAACATTTTAATTAGGAATAAACTAATGCTTTTAATCAGCAAGGATGCATTCAGTTGATCAAAAGGTTGAATTTTTTATTCAAAGAATCCTAAAAATATATATATTGTGATTTACAAAAAACATTAAGCAGCACAACTGTTTTCAACAGTGATAATAATAAGAAATGTTTCTTAAGCAGCAAATCAGCATATTAGATTGATTCACAGGAATAAATTACATTTTAAAACATTTAAATTAGAAAACAGTCATTTTAAATTGTTGTAATATTTAAATAATATAATGATTTAAAATAAAAATTGAAACGTGTGTATGTCTATGCCTCACCATTTAAAAGTTTTTTTTTTTTTTGTTTTTTTTTTTGTTTTTCTCTCCCAATTCAAAAAATATTTTCACTAGTGGTCTCAGACCTTTGGGCCTCACTGTATATGAAATCTCTGATGTCCTAAAGCAATGAAGGCAATTGTTTTAGGTACTCATGAATTTTTGTTTTGATATGTTTTTATTTCTTCTGGTAAAAAAGAGAAATACCCCAGGAGTGTGTAGTTTGGCAACTTTCAGTAATCTTTTATTTGGATGAACGGCTGTTGCACAACACCATAAATCACATTGCACAAGCAAAGACTGATACTTTAGGCTATAACCACACTTCTTTTAAAGCTACTCGCCTCCTCTTTTTTTCTCTTTTTGTAGACTTGCAAAATCGATTTCATGTGTGAATTGTGATAACCACAAATGAGTGTTTGCTATCCTTTCCTACAACGATGCATTCATTATCAAGCCCAGGCCTATGGGAGTGCAATGCCACGCTATGTTACCACCATTTGTCAAGTTTTCAACATGAAACCCAGTGGTGGGAAGAAGGGAGGGAGAAACACATTCTTTGTCTACCTTAGACCTAAGTGCATTTTTCTTGACACTGTGTTCAGTATGAATCATTTACTATACAGATGAACCCAATAGGCGCCACTCTCGCACAATGTCTCCCATGCTTCACTTGGTGCAGAGGACGACCATTCTTTCCCTGACTGACAGCAGCTGTGTGTTTGTGATGTAATATTCATAATGTGTCACATAGTAATACATCAATTTGAGCATAATGCAGATTTTATGTCTGACAGGGTTAGGCGAGCTCTCAGGTCATAGCAGGACTGGACTTGGGCTATGCACTTCTCAGACTGCGCTCTAAGAACAAAAAAAAAAAAATAATAATAATAATATAAAAAATGTGAACCGCTTCATAACGCAGTGAAATATAGCACGCCTCTTTGTGCTCTTTCAATTAGTCAAATGAAATGAACAGGCATAAGTACACTCGCCTGTATTTTACAGCAGTCGCTCGGCTCATTCATCATTGTTTACTTCTGGGGCTCGAGGAGGTTTTTTTTTTTTTTCTCCCTTTAGCTGCAGAAGCACAGCGCTCGACACAGCGACAGCCATCTGCGGTAAAGGATGTATGTCCTGTCTCTCTGGAATGCTCTCCAGCCCATGCTGTCTGTGATTGCATGTTTGTCTCTTGACATCATGACGTGTGTGTGGGCTTAAATATCTATGTTTGCTGAAGATCAGAAAGTTTAGGGCCAGTTTTGCCTGGGGTGCTTTAAACAACACTTGCTGCAGAGCTGCTCCAACCATCTGTTAGATCAGCACAAACAATTTCACAATCATCAGGAAAACACCTGCATATTTCCCACAAACACTTGCTGTTATTATGTTTGTTTGTAATTGAATCATAACAGTAAACAAAGCGTACCCACACCACACTGCTCCCAGTCACTCCAGAGGAATTTGTTACATAAATTTAATAGTTGTTGTGCTAAGGCTAGTATGGCTCTCACTTTTGCACATGGTTAGAGTTAGGGATTTTTATATATGTATATATGTGTGTGTATGTTTGTATGTATATACACACACACCCCACACACACTACCGTTTTTAAAAGTTTCTGGTCAGTAAGGTTTTTAATGTTTTTGAAAGAAGTCTCTTATGCTCACCAAGTCTGCATTTATTTGATCAAAAATACAAGTAATATGATGAAATATTATTACAATTTAAAATAGCTGTTTTCAATTTTAATATATTTAAAATGTATTTTATTCCTGTGGTAGTAAAGCTGAATTTTCATCATCACTCTAGTCTTCAGTGTCACATGATCCTTCAGAAATCATTATAATATGCTGATTTATTATCAGAGTATTTTCTTTGTTTTTTTTTGTTTTGTTTTTTCAGCAATATTTTACATTAATCAAAAAAGTGATAGCAAATACTTATATTGTTACAAAAAATATATATGTTTTGAGTACATACTGTTCTTCTTAGCTTTTTATTCATCAAAGAATCCTGAACAAAACGTGTATGTGTGTGTGTGGATTATTTGTATTAATGTACAGGTATGTAATTTATGTCAATTATAAAAAAAAATTTCTCACCAAACTCTATCAATTTTTATTTTTTTTAATTGCTAGGGCTGTCAATAGAATAAAATAATTAGGACTATTCTTTGATTTCTAGGTAGATTTCGAAAGCAAAATTAAAAGAAAAAGAAATATAAAAGAAAAAAAAACTAATGTAAAGTTGGTAATTGTACTACAAATTTGAAATAAACATAATGAATTTTTATTAAGTTATATTAATATACAGTGGGTACGGAAAGTATTCAGACCCCCTTAAATTTTTCACTCTTTATGTTGCAGCCATTTGCTAAAATCATTTGTTCATTTTTTTCCTCATTAATGTACACACAGCACCCCATATTGACAGAAAAACACAGAATTGTTGACATTTTTGCAGATTTATTAAAAAAGAAAAACTGAAATATCACATGGTCCTAAGTATTCAGACCCTTTGCTGTGACACTCATATATTTAACTCAGGTGCTGTCCATTTCTTCTGATCATCCTTGAGATGGTTCTACACCTTCATTTGAGTCCAGCTGTGTTTGATTATACTGATTGGACTTGATTAGGAAAGCTACACACCTGTCTATATAAGACCTTACAGCTCACAGTGCATGTCAGAGCAAATGAGAATCATGAGGTCAAAGGAACTGCCTGAAGAACTCAGAGACAGAATTGTGACAAGGCACAGATCTGGCCAAGGTTACAAAAAAATTTCTGCTGCACTTAAGGTTCCTAAGAGCACAGTGGCCTCCATAATCCTTAAATGGAAGACGTTTGGGACGACCAGAACCCTTCCTAGAGCTTTCATCAAAGATTCATCAAAGAATCCTGAACAAAGAGAGGTAAAGAAGAACCCAAAGATCACTGTGGCTGAGCTCCAGAGATGCAGTCGGGAGATGGGAGAAAGTTGTAGAAAGTCAACAATCACTGCAGCCCTCCACCAGTCGGGGCTTTATGGCAGAGTGGCCCGACGGAAGCCTCTCCTCAGTGCAAGACACATGAAAGCCCGCATGAAGGACTCCAAGATGGTGAGAAATAAGATTCTCTGGTCTGATGAGACCAAGATGGAACTTTTTGGCCTTAATTCTAAGCGGTATGTGTGGAGAAAACCAGGCACTGCTCATCACCTGTCCAATACAGTCCCAACAGTGAAGCATGGCGGTGGCAGCATCATGCTGTGGGGGTGTTTTTCAGCTGCAGGGACAGGACGACTGGTTGCAATCGAGGGAAAGATGAATGCGGCCAAGTACAGGGATATCCTGGACGAAAACCTTCTCCAGAGTGCTCAGGACCTCAGACTGGGCCGAAGGTTTACCTTCCAACAAGACAATGACCCTAAGCACACAGCTAAAATAACAAAGGAGTGGCTTCACAACAACTCCGTGACTGTTCTTGAATGGCCCAGCCAGAGCCCTGACTTAAACCCAATTGAGCATCTCTGGAGAGACCTAAAAATGGCTGTCCACCAACGTTTACCATCCAACCTGACAGAACTGGAGAGGATCTGCAAGGAGGAATGGCAGAGGATTCCCAAATCCAGGTGTGAAAAACTTGTTGCATCTTTCCCAAAAAGACTCATGGCTGTATTAGATCAAAAGGGTGCTTCTACTAAATACTGAGCAAACGGTCTGAATACTTAGGACCATGTGATATTTCAGTTTTTCTTTTTAATAAATCTGCAAAAATGTCAACAATTCTGTGTTTTTCTGTCAATGTGAGGTGCTGTGTGTACATTAATGAGGAAAAAAAATGAACTTAAATGATTTTAGCAAATGGCTGCAATATAAAAAAGAGTGAAAAATTTAAGGGGGTCTGAATACTTTCCGTACCCACTGTATGACCTAACTAAAAAACTAACTAAAAAAAAAAAAAATAACATTTACAATTGTTTTTTTTTTTTTCTCAAAACAAAACATAGAAACACCCTGGCAACCACCATGGCATTGAGTTTTTTTCTCGGGCAAGTAACACTTCTTCAGAATATGTAGAAAATGTAGACTGCTATATTGTTGTAAATTCTAATTTGCAAAAAAGGTGCTCACATGCAGAAGATACACACTTGGGTGTTTATGCAAATGGAGTTTAACTCTGAATAGATGCGGTGGAAAACACATCCCTGCGTGTTTTTGATTCAGGCTTATCTTAATAGGATCAATCTGCAATTGTGTTCTCTGTGATCCATCAGGAATAAACACGTAGCATGGGTTCACCTTCATCCTTCATCATTGTCATCATCATGGGTTTGTTTCTGGCTTTTGCATGAGAGCTCGGTTGGAAATCTGTCACTGCCCATATACACATCTGTTCACACCCTCCACTTAGTGTCTCTCTCTCTGTCTGTCTGTCTCTCTCTCTCTCTTTCTTTCTCTCTCTCTCTCTCTCTCTCTCTCTCTCTGTTTGAAGTCTTGACATGCCTCTTCCTCCATTCCAGTCAGCCTGTGAAAGAATCTGTTGTCATCTATGTATTCCTGCTATTATCTCACGTCATTTTCTCTCCCTGAATGAAAGACAGAGAGTGTGTGAAAGCGTAAAGAGATATCTGTGAAGCTACAGAAATGACAGCTTGGCAGATTCTGTCAATGTGGGCTTTTTATCTGTTTATGTGTTGTACGAATTTTTACATATTTTGAAGGTAATTACCTATTTACAAATATTGCTATGGTTAATTTAACACATTTTGAATGAAATGTTAATTTAAGTTTTGTTTTATGTGGTTGACTTGGAGATTTAAATTACAGTTCACTGCTTCATAATTTAAATCTGCTGTCGTGTGTGTGTGTGTGTGTATATATATATATATATATATATATATATATATATATATATATATATATATATATAATATATAATTTTTTTTGTAATTTATGTATTATATTTTTAATATATTTTCTTATTGTATTTTAATTTGTGTGTGTATATATATACATACATACACACACACACACACACACACACACACACACACCCCACACACTACCATTTTTAAAAGTTTCTGGTCAGTAAGGTTTTTAATGTTTTTGAAAGAAGTCTCTTATGCTCGCCAAGTCTGCATTTATTTGATCAAAAATACAAGTAATATGATGAAATATTGTTACAATTTAAAATAGCTGTTTTCAATTTTAATATATTTAAAATGTATTTTATTCCTGTGGTAGTAAAGCTGAATTTTCATCATCACTCTAGTCTTCAGTGTCACATGATCCTTCAGAAATCATTATAATATGCTGATTTATTATCAAAGTATTTTCTTTGTTTTTTTTTTTTTTTGTATATATACAAAAATATATATACATTTTTTTTATTATTTTTTTCCCCATGCAAAATACCCCCTAATACCAGCTTATTTTCATGTGTACAGGCCCGTTTTTACTGTGAGCATGATATTATAATATTATAAAAACAAAATTGAGGCATACTAAAGGCAAAACAAATTATATTATTTATAAATTAAATATTATTTTAAAATATTTACAATTACTGGATTATATGAGGAACATTTGATTCCTTTCTAACTAACAAACAAATAAATAATAAACAAACAAATATCACATTATGACTTTTGTGGTGTTTTCTTATGTTGTTGTTGTTTTATATAATTTTTTTTTACTGTTTTAATGTGTTTTCAAATGTTCAAGTATTAAAATTAAATTATGAAAGCTGCAGCAAAACAACATAAAGTGTTTCTTTTGTAACCTGTGATCTGGCATACTGGCTGAATAGTAAAATCAGCTTTGTATTTTTTCTTTTTTTTTCTGTAGGTACTTTGTGCTACATAAGCTGACAAATCTGAAGTTCCTGGACACCAGGAGAGTGACCCAGCGGGAACGGTCAGAGGCCGAAGCACGTGGAGCTTTCATGAAGGTGGTCAAGCCGAAAAATGACCAAGTAAGTGCTTTGATTTTACTAGAAAGACCAAGACATATGACACATACAGGATCAACAGACAATTGAGATAATCTGAGATAACTGACTGCGTGTCCCAGATTTAGATATCTAAAATGCTCTGTGGTTTAGCGTGCAACCCAGTAGCCGGTTAAGCATCTTTACCTTATGTAATGTGGGCAAATAACTACACAGCCTGACCCTGTAAATGATTTGTGTAACCCTCCCCTTTCTGTGCAGATGACTATAAGAACTTAAAAGGCTAAGACACCGTAAACTAATCCATCCCACTCCTTCTTAGCTTCCATTGTTTGTTCATAGCATGTCAGAATTCATTGAATGTCAGATGTCAGAATCTCTTAAGAGGTTACTTGTACGCAGCTCTTTGAAGACGTGGCCTTTCAATCTCGCCTGGCTGTTTAGAGGAGGGTCTTTTTAATGACCACGACCTGACCTCTTTCCGTATGCATGAGCCCAGATCAAAGTGGATGGCGCCTGTCCGACCAGCCTCGCTTCGCACAGCGTGACAGTGCTCTCGATCGGAGTGACAGCTCACGTTCACGACAGTCACCATCACTTAATTATCCATCGCACACACAATTATTTCTCTCTCTAGCTTGCGTTTCAAGGAGGCGGGTAGAATCCTAGTCTTCAAACATTCTCCTCTTCATCTTCAGAGTTTATGAAGGAATGGATTTAGTAAGATTTGATTTCAGTTAATTGTGCAGTTATAAAATATTTAGCTTGTGGTCGAACCAGGTCTTTATATTCGCTACTTCCCAAGAGTTAGAGAAGCAAATATGGATGTGGATGCTCATGTAATTTGATGCAGAGTTTAAAAATAAGAGAAAGAACAGAATATTTATCAGAGTCAACATTCAGACAAAGTAAGCTGGTATTTATTTTGTTTGCATGATGTTTTGCTTCAGCATTAAAGTGACAGAAAAAGTGAAAACCATGCAATGACTTAACCTCATTCAGGCATGTTTTTAGTTTGACTGGTATTTTGTTGGTTGGAAAATGAGAAGCTGATCGGAGAATGGAATATAAAGTGTTGTGCAACCTGTCCACTCAAATAAGACAAGACATTTCAGGACATGCCATTTTGAGAGTGATGAATAAATGATCGCATGTGAAGTAAAACAATTTCCAATAAAACTGTAACATAATGCCACAATAGATCCATCTTAAGCACAAACTTTGAGCAGTTCCAGCATTTAATACTTAGAGCGCATGCTGTTGAAATAGTCAACTCTTTTAAATATCTGGGAACCAACATAGTGTTTATGGATTTTGTTTTTTTAAGTTATGCAGAGTTTGCATCTAATCCAAAAGTTTACCAGAAGTAATTCAGAACATTTTAGAAACTGTGTTAATCTTTTACAAAGCGTTCTGTCTTTTAACATGGTAATTGTATAATGCAAACCAGACATTTTCCCATTTTTTGGGGCAGATGAGTGCAGTGTTGAATAGGCATTGCAAAAAAAAGGGCATTAGATGACAGTAAATAGTTTGTTTTATTTTGGCCTACAGTCCTCAGTGATCCATTTTGTAATTGAGTTTGTCACTCTGAGGTAGATTTAGAGGATGTTCACGCAGAACATGTGTCTGCGGTATTTAAAAATGTTGGTCTACGTACACAAGCAAATTTGCATTTTAACCAGTGCATCGTGTTTTGCTTTTTTTCTGTATCTAGACCCATCAACACCTAAACATATTACAAATCATTCCTAACATGCAGAGCTGAGTAGATTGCTTACAAATTATAGTCTCTTACTGATTAGAGATTACATGATGAAAAGTGTAGTTAGTAACATAATCTAGGTTAATCATTTTAGGTAATGTATTCTGAGTACTTTTTAGATTACTTTTTTTTAAAACGTTTAAATGTTACCATAAATGTACCACATTCATTAATTCAGAAAGAAAGAAAGAGAGAAAGAAAGAAAGAAAAAAAAGTTTTTTTTTTTTTTTATATCAGCATCATAAAATGACAATATTTCAAGTAGATATTTTATTTAAGGGTTTGGCTGACAAAAAACTTGCATCATTGTTTGTTTCATACATGGTCTAATTGCTTGAGAGGTGTTATTTTCCCTCAAATTCAGAAGCATGGTTTGCAAATTTATTTACACAACATTTGTAAATATAGTCAAATCTTTCACATTGTGAATAACGTTTCAGTTAACTTTAAGTTCTGTTCATTAACCTAGGTGAACTAAAATGACTTGTACACCATTTGTCATTCAAGGTTAATGTTAATTTCTAAAAATACTGTTGTTTATAGTTAATTCATGTTTCATAATTCATAGTAAATTAATATTCATTTATCAAACTTGAAATACAACTTGTGCCACCTCCATTCTTAACTTTAAAACAAGGTCCAATTAGTTAATAAGTATTTACAAGTATTTTTATAAGTACTTTATAAGTATTTTCACTGTTAGTTACAAATGTTTGTAGAAATTAACATTGTTAGATCAGTAAATTCTTTGTTAGTTCATTGTACCTAATACATTAACTTATGCTAATGAGTTAAACCTGACTGTAAAGTGTTAAAGTTTCTAAAGTCTGAAAGTCTAGAATAAAAGGACAAGAATATCTCTGTCCTGTCCACTGTCAGACACTTGAGCAGATTAATCAGGCTCTGCTGTAATGCCGTAAGGCTTCTGTGCTCTCCACAATAACTGCTATTGTAGAGGCCTAGTGAGAGGGAGAAAGCCGTGCTTTAATGTCCCATGTCTGTGCCTGGCGCAGCTGTCACGCCAACGTTTGCCTAGCATTTGTTTTGATTTAGATGAGACATGATGTGGCAGCCATAACAAGCTCTGTGGGGCATGTGTACTCTCTGTCTCTAATTGGCTTCATCATCATGCCGATTGTCTGCTGACCAATAGTGCAGGTCACCAATTAATGAGCGCCAGCGACGAGTGAGAAGATGATGGCATAATTAGTTATTTGTGTTTGCTTTTATTCTTCATCCAGTGGGGTGTCTTGCGTTTAAAGACATGCTGGCATTAACATTGTTACAGCAGACTGTAATTAGCTCTTCCTGCTTTCCAAATTTGCCATCAAACCTGAGTCCTGTATGGACAGCTTGCTGTTGTAGCATTGTGGTAGTCTTTGAATGTCTCATCTATGGCTGTCTGTTAGGTCTTACCCACTGTTTCAGTTTTGCACATTTACAGAAAGAAAGAAATATCTGAATTATATTTTTTCTGTTTATTTCTGTATGTTGGTGGGACTGTATGAATGTACTGTTATAGAGTGTGAAACGACATGATGCTCAACACAGATTTATGAAACAATTACTGTAAGTTGAGGCTTCTTTTAAATTATTATTAATTTTTTTTTACCTGTAAAATGAAATCTAATATGATTGTTAATGTGATATTGTTTCTTTGCATATTTAATGAGATTATTTAATTGTGTGTGTGTGTGTGTGTGTATATATATATAAAATATTACAGTAACACCGTAGTGTTCCCAGTCCACAAAGAGCTTGATTGAAATCAAGTTGCAAATACAGCAATTTACATGTCACCCATTGGCTGATCAGGAATGTAACCTGCCCAGTCATGGGAATAAAAACGGATAGCCAGTATTATTCCTAAAAGAATTTTTGATAACGCACATGAAAGTTAATCAAATCTGGGTGTGTAGCACCTGGAACTCTGCATTTACTTCTGTAGGTATAGCAAAAGACCAATTTGTTTATTATTTATTTATTTATTTTTTTATAGCAAAGTCTGTGTACCTTTTGTCAGTGCAGGTTGTCTCATCTCTTGAATTACAATTTAAGGATTTTTTTTGTTTGTTTGTTTCAAGTCACAGGATAAATAAATAATAAAATAAAAATAGATAATAAATTTTTCTAAAAAAGAAAAAAATGTATGTTGTATATTATTATTTTTATTTAGTTGTTGTTGTTGTTGTTTGTTGTTGTTGTTGTTTTAATAAATACTTGAATTTTAATATTTAAAGGCCACATTTTAAGCTGCCTTCCTGCTGTGGTATTAGGTACACTGATAGACCACAAAATTTTAATAAAAGTCCAAGGAATTTGAATAGCATAACCTTGAAACTTTTTCACCTTTTCTAAGAGTCTCAAATTATACCCGAAGTGTAAATAGCTGGACAGAAATTGCTCATCACATTCAAAGAGTTTTCACTTTATTGTCTCCCAAAGTGACGCTGCACTTACTGAATGTGTTGAAATGTTTAGCGTCTTTGCAATTTAGCCCAAGGTGACATTTATTACAGCCTGTTGCAAATTTCTTTTTCTTCTGCATTGATTTTTTTTCCTCCCACCATGCACTGGTGGTCCTACAACTATATATTAATGTAAGTGGTTGAAAATGAGCTGTCTCGCTGTTGTTGTCTGGTGTCTCTGTCTCGCTGTTGTTGTCTGGTGTCTCTGCATGGCTGATGTGTGCTGGAAGGGAGGGAGGTCGTTTTGCGAGCTGTAGTTATGAGGACAGCGTAATTGGGCCTGTGTTTTATTGGATTTCTAGAGTGGTGAAATGGAGTGATCTGACCAGCTTAGAGAGAGAGATAGAAAAAGGAGAGGAGGGATAAACAACTACCTGCAGTAAACAAGGAAATCCAAAAAGGGTATTTAGGATTTTTTTCCATCTCCTTTCTCAAAGCCACGGTTAAGAGAAGGAAAGTGAAAAGCCTTAAGCTGTACTTTTGGGAAATTGGGTGTGCAGGAATGCCGTAATGTGATAATTTTTCAGAGGACTCGGAGGTCATGGAATGCGATGGCGTGAAACCACACCGAGACCAAAAAAAAAAAAGTTGTGGTTAAATTTAGGCTCCTTGAAGTACAGCAAACCCTTCATAACATTAAATCATTCACTTTAACTAGCCATGTCTACAAAAACTGACAACTTTGGTCACCTATTTTAGAAGCTCTTTTGTACAGTGCTCAGCCAAAATAATAAATCAATATTTCTTAACAAAGGTAGCCGCTTCTCAATGTAACGTTTGGTAGCCACGTAAGGATATAATGGCTCTGAAATGTCAACTAGATTATGCTTGGATGAAGCATTTGACTTGATTTTCTCACCACGATACACAATTTCTCCCACATCCTTCTCCTGGGTAATGAAAAACAGACGGCCCAACTGGAGGAGTTCGAATCAGTGCTGAGTCCCATCAGTTCTAGTCACACAAACTCAGCTCTCTATAATCCATGTTGGCAGATCCAGGAAAGTTATGATGTCGATCTCCTCTCTGCATTTTTCATATTAATCTGCCTCTCGTCAGAGTTCATATCAAGACAGCAAAATAAAAGAGCCAAGCTAAGACAGACCACCTCAGTGAAGCTGCCTGATAGCATGTGATTATTGTATTTCTCGGCTTGTATGCTCTGTACAAAGCGAGATGGACAGAATGCTTCTCTTTTTCTCTCTGTATCATCCCTCTTGCGGCGTGGTGCCATATTCATCTCTCTATGTGAGAATTATGACTTCCCTGAAGCATTTAAACATAATAAACAGCAGGCTGTAGAACTGAGCGCCAATGAACCTTCAGTGTTTGCTGAAACATTTTATGGATAAATCTTTCCTCGAAGACACTTATAAAAATACCATTGCAATGGGAAGTGCAATTTAGTCGTAACTGCCATTTTCTACAGACAACCTTAACTAAATTTTTGTTACTCTGAAACTAACTTTGACGTGTATCTTGAGTTGTGTGATTCAGTGTAGCTGATCCACAGATAACAGGCAGTTTTACAGCATACATTGTCATCAGCATTGTGTTAAATTAAACCAACCACAACTGTGCGCAAACTTGCAGCTGTTTCTTTGTGCATTTAAGCAGGTTTGCAGCCTGTGTGTGCATGCTTGTTTTGTTGGTATGTGTACAGATCCAATAAATCTGGGGTTTTCTGATCCCAGGACATGCATACACATGGCTACAATAAATTATTTGATCTCACATTTAATGCCACTCCTTGTTTATTTTATTTATTTGTTTTTTTAGCAACTAGCATGCATATTGCTAGCATATTTTCTGTTTATTAGTACTTATAAAGCACATATTAATATTATGCATTATCATAGTTTAGATCCCTTAATCCTACCCAGTACCTAAACTAAACTACTACTAATTATTAATAAGCAGCAAATTAGGAGTTTGAGGCAGTTAGTTAGTTAATAGTGAAACTTGACCTTAAAATAAAGTGTGACTGTTTGTTTGTTTGTTTGTTTGTTTGTTTGTTTGCTTGTTTGCTTTTTTGTCAGTCAATCATTAATTAAAGACTGGAAAATTATTTTTTTATTTTTTATAATGCTTTTTTATAATATTATAATATAAAGTTGTAAAATAAACATTTTAAACATAATTTTTTTACTACTACTACTACTACTATTATTATTATTATTAATAATAATAATAATAATAATAATAAATCAATTAATAAAATGTTATAATAGTAGTATTAGTGGTAGTAATTCCATTAGTAATTTTGTTTTAATTATTTTATTTTTGTATTTAATAAATAATAATAATAACCCAAACTCCTCCTTAGTAGAAGAGTAAAAAGAAGATCATTAAAATAAACATGGCATCAAGTCACTGCAGTATTGATCAAAGTCACAGTCTCTGTCCATCACGGTTTTTTACGATCCCAGCGCTTCATGTGTGGGAAGAGCATAGCTATGAGAACACTGTCTCCCCCATGTGTCAGAAAACAAGGTTTGGATTTCCCCTCATTTGTCCTGAGGGACAAGGGCTGGGACGCATTTTTCCTTCTGGCCTGTGGTGTCAGTCAGTGAAGTGTTTGGACCGCAGGGGGACCGGGCCGCTGAAAGTGCTCTGGCAGCTGGAATTTTTGGGAGGTCGCCATGAGGGCACAGTCCGCAAAAAACAGCCGCAATTAGAGCGAGTGACTCATTGTGTCCACATAAATCACATGACATTGCACATCATAAACAGACTGTAAAACTTTAAAGCACAGTTAATTGTTAGTAATAGCTGCTCGATTGATTTATAGCCCCATACAAAGCCGAGAGATAGGGGCGGATGACCTCAATGTCACGTCACTCTTATTACACGAGTGATATATTGCATATTTTGGCCTGAAAACAAGCAGATGTTTTTGAGGAGTTTTGTTTGAACAGCCACAATGATGTTTCCCATTTGCATTGCTTAATGGAAATTGAGAGAGAACGGCCCATCTGTCCCTTGCGTTTGCTCAACTGCTATGAGATATGACTAAATGTAGTTGTAAAAATGACAGTATCAAGCTTAGATGTTGTCAAGGCTTTGTTCCTCACATTAAACAAAACCATAACAGAGCAAAAATGCGCTGTGTCATTGACATCAATACAGAAAATCCTTAAACTGAGTATTCTGTTACAGGAATAACCATAGATATTATCCTGTAATGGATTTTGATTTGCATAAACCATATACTGCTTAGTCATAATTAGCCTCATCTTATCTAATGTACTGTATATCACACAAAACTTGACAGTGCTTATTTATCTGGCTGGCATTTTTATTTTTATTTTTTTCATGCCAGTCTGTTATTGTAGTATAATCTATTTCAGATAAACTAGCCCCAAATGGCACATTAAAACAAGGCAAACTGTGATTGGTCACCTTACATGTCAATCAGACAGACTCTAAGTGGACAGTTCTGGCCTGAATAAGTAGCAATGTTGAACTTTTTTCCTAATGAACTAAAGATGACTAGCTGAGATTTCTCTAGTTGACGGATGTCCTCCGTGCTTCTGCTGTTAGTGTGAAAGTGGACAGCGCAGTTCTGCTAGCGCTACTAAGTGAGCTGTTGTTTTTTTTAGTCCCAACACTTATTCAATGATGTTTTTGCAATTACAGAGACACAGACAAGCATGTCCCACAGCGCCAGCACTCATAGTTTAATTACAGTTTAACTTTTCAGTTTTCCTCTGATGATTGTAAGATGTTGCCAGGCTAATTAAACACAGATGGCTTATTCTGAAAGACCTCAGCGTGCGGGCGTGTTGCCGCTCAGGACCGCGCCAGTGTTAGAGTTTGGAGATGGAGCCAGATCATTAGGCATATTTAAAATAATCCTGCGTCTGATTGTATCATGTAATGCTAATTGTGTCATTGTGATTTATAAACGCATGCAAATAAGCCAGTGCTGCTAATGTTGCAATTGTAACTCTCAATTTGTTTCATTAGAGTGAGCAGATACTTATAGCACTTTATCGCTCAGTTGATCTGCCCTAAAGGACCCCAGATAAAATGTTATACCTCTGGAGAATGTATGTAACTTTGATTAAATTCAAAACAGTTGTGCAAATAGATCTAAATGCATGACTATTTTTAATATTGTTCATTTTAATAATAATTTCTTCATTATTTAGTAATACATTTTGTTCAGGATATTTTTTAAATACCGGAAGTTTGTTTAAATAAAACCCCACTGTATATGATTGATAATATCAGTTTTATTTATTTTTAAACAAACTTTTAGTATAAAAAAGTTACTACAAAATGATTTAGAAATATTATGATTATGAAATCATACCAAATAACATTATCATCTGGTTTTCAACAAACGTCAACACACAAGTGCTCATTAACGCAAAATACAATAAATTCTGAAATGTTTCCCTTCCATTTTCTAATTGTTATATTAATAATATCATAGTGGCTTGAAGTAAATGACAAGCAGTAAATTATTTTTTTTTAGTAACATTTTTATTACTACATTACTTATTTATTGCATGTTCATTATTTATATATTTATTCCCCTCAATAAACTCATAATTTGCTGCTGATTGATAGTAAGTAAGGTATTTTATGTAGTAGTTATGTTTAGGCATTTTTAGGTTAGGGATCTAGAATATAGTCATGTCGAATAAGTGTTTTTAAGTACTAATAAACAGCCAGCAGTATGCTAGTAATAAGCAGTTAATAGTGAATAGTGTTCCCTAATCTAAAGTGTTACCATTTTTTGTTTTCTCTTTCGACAAACATGTTCTTAAACATCTTCATATTCACATCTAGCAGTGTGCTGCATGTTAAAGAGTAGCACTAATTGTATGCGGTGCTTGGCGGCAGTGAAAGTGGCCGTGACAGAGATTGAGTGTTTTTCTGTCCCAGGGGGCTCGGAGCTTTTCTCACCCCATGTCAGTGGTTCCCTGTTGGGGCCCTGAATCTCAGACCTGCAGGAGAGCTGGAGCCAAAGAGGCAGCAGGAACTCTTATTACAGGGGCTGGTCGAACCCAAACAAGCCTCCGTGACCGATTCCCACTCAACTCTTTTCTAAGCCCGCTGCTACTAAAAACAACTAGAAGCGATCGCATTACACCTCCCCTTCTCTTATTTTACTTTAATGAGTTACGAAAGTTTTTGCATGTGTGTGTGTATATATACATGTATATCTGCATGTTTGGAGTTTTTAAGAGAATCAGAAGCGCGAGGACTAGAACTAGGTGTGTAAATTTCACACGTCGTGTATGGAGGAGTAATTGAAAAGCTCTTTGTAGCAGCACTTTGACTGGCTTGACAAAAGGGGCTGAAGTTATGGGAACTCTTCGCTCAGAGCAATACTTGTTGACTTGCAGAATTCGAGGAGGATGCCAAAAGGAAAGTTGCCCTGTTCAAGTTTTTGCTTACACAAGGCCTCTTTGTGGTTTTTAAAGCTTGTCAGACACGTCAGGCCCGGTAAGAAACAGTATATTGTTTCCAGCACTTTGGATTCCTTTCCTTCTGACATCTGCCAGTCTGTAAAGATGATAAATTCTTGCCTCATTAGCCAGCGGTGTGGGATTACAGCCTGACAACACATTAATCACTTGCCTCTGTGGCAGGCCCCACTTGCAATAGGCATTGTTAACAAAACTTTTCTAATATGTCACTCTCCTCTCTGACAGGCCGTAATCAATCATCCTGATTGACAGAGCTGATAGATTACACTATTTAT
>CM077243.1:22884078-22916578 GCA_039654775.1 Spinibarbus caldwelli
GTCTCTGAGCCGTCAGAGCACAGGCCTCCTGCAAACCCTGTGTGCCTCTGGGGTCACCTGCAGGCCAGCGGGGTCAAGTGATACTCACACCACATTCATCCCTTCCTTAGAAGAGACAGAGAAAGAGATTGAGGGAAGAGAAAGACCCCTTTCAAATCCTCAAACCTCAAACTATTAAAATAGGCTGCGTAACTCATCCTACACTATTAGTGCATGTACATGAATGATGTGTCAAAGTGTTCAGATTAAGGGGTCAAATGAGTAATTTTATTTTGTTTTCCAGTAAAAGGAATATGTAAACCACCTTTACACAAAGTTTCCTTTTGAACTAATTTTTAGATTAGTTTAAAATTGTCTTGCATAGACTGCATATACTGCACCAAGTCATGTTAGATTTATGCTTAAAATATGCAAATGGTGGTAAAATGACTTGCTTCTTAATTTTCTCTAATTTCAATGAGTGTTTATATATTTGTGCTGGAAATAAAAGAAACGACGACTAATTTAACGACTAAAAAATAAAGGTGTGGGTGGTGAGAATTGTTTTCAGAGAATATATATTTTTACCTTACCCTTTTTAAAAATTGTTTTAGCAAATCTTGTTAGATGTCTACACTTAAAATTGGTGTAGCAACAATTTTTATTCTGAAATTGCTAGTAAATTTCAAAAACAATTGCAAAGAAACACAAGTAACACATTGAATTAAATGTGAAGTTTTGAAGTAGAAAAGCAGAAAATTTCATGCAAAATGTACAAACAATATACATGTACAATATATGGGGTAAGATAATTCCCTGAAATAATCATCTTAAAAATGATTTTTTTGTTTATTTTTTTTTTTGTTTGTTTGTTTGTTTCTTGTTTGTGTTTTCTTCAAAAAGTGGAAAAAATGTGGTGAATGAGCACTGGGCATTAATGAATGGCAAATAGTGCATCTTATTTTTAAGCTTGACTGACATTTTGAAAGTTTTAGTCATTTCTTGGATTTCCTGATGTTGGTGGAGTTATAAATTAGCGCACTGACGTTTGTAACCAGAGAACACGTTTTACCCAGTGAAATGTTGGACTGGGCTCCATCTTGTTTTTTAATTAACATTATATTGCACAGGTGTTGAGGACAGTTGTGACTTCTGACATTAGTGTCTGGCTATTAATACCCAGCATGTGACCTTCGGGAAGCTGGCATTCAATGTGGAGCTGACAGATTCATGGCTCTGTTGCCCTGAATAAGGTTGTCACATATTTTTAAGTGCTTGAAACAGGTCCAGGGTGCCATAAACCTCAGACGTTTTAATTCAGGCTGAACTGTAAGTCAGAATTTGCCGTATAAACGTTGGCCCTTGAATAATACAGACAAGGCTAATAGCTAGGATTAAAGCATTACTTGGACTTATTCAAGCATGATAACATCCCCTAGCAGCCATCAAGTTTCACCCTGTGTAAACCATAAATTCCAAATGATGTGAAGTCATGAGGTGAAATCACAGTAGTAACTCCATTGAGACCGAAACTCAGCAGTTCAGCTTCTGTGCGTGTCAGCTGCGGAGATCACGTCGTGTCTCGCAACTTCGTCCATGAGAAGGATGTGTCTGGTTATTGTGTTTGATCAGCACGCTCTGGACTGCGGCTTGTATTGATGGACGGCGAAAGGAGGGTAGGGTTACGGCACCGCCGCTGCTCTATTGACAGGGACGGGTGGATGTGAGCCAGTCTGCCCTCTCTGCAGGTGTTGCAGAGGTGCGGATTCCTTTCCAGCCTCCGTCCGCCTCTGCCAGACGGGCCAGCGGCTGCCAAACAAATGCTGAGATGCAAGCTGACAACAATAAGCTATTCTTGAGGCTTTCTTCCTCTCCTAGTGCATAAAAGTCACAAATGTAACCCTGCTCTCCGACACAGGATAAAATAATATCTCTGAATCACCTGATATTGGCAGCGGGAACAGTAGCCTGCCGATGGCACAATAGCCGCTGCCTAGTCGCGTTTGCTCGCCAGCTGGAAGCAACAGTCGACGGGCTTGTTTAAGGTAATGTGATAAGTGGGCTGCTCCTACTTTCATCACACCTCTTCCAAAAGCACTAGGGATCTGGCCCTTTTCTCAGCTGTAAAGCAAGACGCAGCCGTTAAATCAGATAGGTTTACCGTATCCTGTCATAACTCATCAGACTTCCAGACAGCTCAGTAGACGTCGAAACGGTGACACGTCCCTACAAAACACTTCATGTTTTTCTAATTCTTTCCCAGCTGTAGTTAGTTTCAAGTCACTCAAATAAACCTTCCTTGATACACGTCTTGGAAATGCTTCTAAAAGGTTGCATGTGCTATCACAGGGAAAAAAGAGAGAGAAAGAAAATAATGCCACGGACTAGACGTAGACGTTTTCTCTGATCAGAAAAAAAAAAGTAGCTTCTGACGACTTTCATCAGTTTGCAGCGCTGTTTTTGGGGCAATCCTGGATGTCATTCATGTCAGGACTGGCTGACACCTGTCTGGTGTGTGGGGCTGGTCTGAGCTCTCTGTGTGTCTGTCAGGCACTTGAGAGACTGTTTGTTTCCAGGCCGCTTTTGGGCCAGACGCCTTGCTGGCGCTCCAGGCCATGACCAGACTTTGAGCTCATCATGCTAGACATGACAGGCCTCCTTCTCTTTGGTGTTGAGAGTGAGTACGCTCTGTAGCCCAGTGGGGGAACCTTTTCAAAATGGCGGCTGACTTTTTTTTTCATCCAGCTTCTCTTGAACTGCACATCACAGGGAAGATCAATATTGTCTGTGCTAATATGCGCGGGGTGATTCTCTGGTAAGTTCGCCGAGAACTTGTAAACATCACTGTATGCTACACTACTTCTAGATACATTTAGCATGGGAAACTGTGCACTAAATTTTCAGAAGGCAATTTAAGGACTTAATTTGATCTTTTATTTAATCTTTAACGTTCACCATTCTGATGTATTTCTATGATGCTTGTTGGGGGAAATATAAAATGTGGGTCTGGACTTGATTTTAACTATCTCGAATTGGTTGGATCATGAGAAGTGGCTGTTGCATACTAAAATGAATGTGATTTTGATTGTTCTGTATTTCTTATTATAACCAATAGCAAGTTATTTGTGTTTTTGATTAAAGATCACAAACAAAAACACTTTTTTTTTTCTTCTTCAGACTACTACTACTTCGTGAATGTATTTTCTGATTAACCATTCACAAAGCAGATTTAGATTTCTTGTTATCTTTACCAAATCTGAGTAAAATACTATATTGCATACAGTCGTGATGAAACTGAAGTAGTGACAGAAATTTTCTTTCTGATTGTACATCTGATTGGGAAAAATCTATAAATAATCAGTAAAAATAAAACAAAAAGTTGTTTACTGTAAAATCAATAACATTTAGAATATAAATATGGTCAAATTTAAATTCACGCTGACTTTAAAGTTGATTTTAATTAGTAATTTATGTTTGTTACACATAAAATATGCACAAACAGGTCTGTTTGCAGACTTTACGTCAGAAAGCTCCTTGACCTTTCCATTCCGTCTTTATTCCATTCATCCATCTAGTTTTTATTTACTAACCTGTGCTGTCTTTGATTAGTCATATAATCTCTTGAACATGGAGGGATATCTATGTCATGACATAAGCTGGCAAGCTTGCCGTCGGTATCATATTTTGAAGGCATCTGCTTGCCTGTCTTGTGAAAGGAGATATAGTGATGGTTTCATATTCTAACTCAAGATTAATGTGGTTTTTTACAGCCTGCTGGGAGCTGCAATTGTGCATGTCACTATAACATAATATCTGGGCTCTAAAGACATGACTATTCATTTTAATGGCCTTTTCGACTCACAATTGAACATTACAATGCATACTACTCGTCTCAGAGCTCGCTCATCACTCATTACGATGTCAAATCATCATAATGCACGATTCCATGGAAGTTCATGCCCAGTAGAGCTTGCTGTTAATCAACTTCCTTGTTTTTTTTCCTATTAGCTCTGAAGGATTTTGACAAGGGGTGGCTTCTGTTTTAAGTCACTACCTATATGATACACAGTTCAGAACCCATTTTACTTCTGTAACATCATGTATTTCTAAGTGAATCAAGTTAGTTATTTTGTAGAAAGAAACCCAGCCTCTGTCTGACAGATTTGTTTCATGACTGTAACCCATCCATTTTCCCAGTCCAGTATTTTCCATATTTCCATAAAGCCAGGTTTGACTGGTCACTGACCCAACAAATCTTGCTTCTTTGAACACTCTTGTTTATCTTCAAATAAACAAATCTTTAACTGAATAATAAGCTTAGACCTGCTTACACGAAATCTCTCACTCAGATCAAATACTCTGCGTTATATTTCTTTGAGTTATTGTTGGATAAATGGGGCCATCGCTGGCCGGTACAAATATTTTCAGTTAGATAATCCAGTAATGTTTCGCTTTGCACTTTGTACAAACACACAGCTCTGTTTGAGGCCAGCTGCACATGACCAGAACGCTTTGTGGGAGCAGAGTTTGATTAAACACAGCGGGTAATAGCCATGAGCTCATGACGTGTGGTTTACATCATTTATTTACACATTCCTTCATAGTGGCTCTTTGCTCTTTCATAGTTGTCAATTTTATTCACATTAACAGATGATAACTCATTTATTTAGCAATAAGGCGCATGCACTTTGGGACATGTCTTCATAGATTTGTGTTATTCTAGTTTTTTGCAAATAACTTTATACAAACTTCTTGTAAATACCTACATGTACAGTTATACTATTCAAAAGTGTTTTTTTTTTAATAAAAGAAAATAAAACTCTTATTCAGCAATGACACATTAAATTGATCAAAAGTGACAGTAAAGGCATTTATAATGTTACAAAAAAATTAAAAACTGTTTTTCACTGTTTTTTTTTATTCATAAAAGAATCCTGAAACAAATATCACAATTTTCACAACAACAAAAAAATAAAAATGAAATGAAATAAAATAAAATAAATAAAATAAAAAATACATTTAAAAAATATTAAGTAGTACAACATGCTTTCAACATTGATAATAATAAGAAATGTTTCTTGTGCAAATCAGCATATTAGAATGATTTCATGAAGGATCATGTGAGACAGAAGACTGGAGTAATGATGCTAAAAATTCAGTTTTGCCATTACAGGAATAAATTATGTTTAAAATATATTAAAATAGAATGCAGATGTTTTGAATTATAATAATAATAATAATAATAATAATAATAATAATAAATATATAGTTTTTTACTGTATTTTGATCAAATCATCATCAACCTCTATTTTTAGCTGTGTTAACAGCAAATATTATTAATATAATATAAAATTTGCTTTTTACTACAAAAATGTAAAAAATAAATATCACTTCAACAGCATATATAAATTACGTAATGTGTGATTTTTAATTGTTAAATGCATTTAAGAAGATTCTCATTTAGAACTTTTCATATTAAATTAATTTTATGGTTAAAAAAACATTATTCCATGTAATACTTTATTAATCATAACAATAAAAAACAACAACAACAGCAATTTGAACATTATCCAGTGATCATGCAGTGACATACAGTACAGTAGCCTTTGAACAGGTATTTAGCATAACTGTTAGTGTATTTTAGCTGTATTGATCATCCTGACCATCAGCATCCTGGATGTTTTTTATGATTACATTTAATGCATGTTGTCCATTTAAAATGTTGTCCCCTCAGGGCTATACACCACACGAGTTGTGTTTAGGGCATCTCTGCTGTGTGTTTTTGTGGTGTTATGTCACCCCCTCTCAGGCTCTGTTTGTTTAACGCTGCCCGCAGGCCCAAGCAGCACGGATTGTGACCTCAGCGAATTTCTGCAGCGCATGTCACAACGAGACTGCGCCGCTGCAGGTATATGTGTGCCGCCACACTGCGTCTCTGGTCTATACTCGCCCACACAGCCGAAGAGGCCACAGCCGCTGGTATATCCACTCTCACAGATTATGCTCCATGCCCGGCAGAGCCAGATAAGGATGAAATAACCAAGCGTATTCTCTAGCACGATGCTGTGTAAACATCTGTGTTTTACCTGTCATTTCCCCTGAGAGCTGTCTCATTTCCTTTATCTCACAGCGCTCAGCGTTCTGCATGAAATTTGATCCTGCCCTTTCTCCCGCTCTACATGAATGCCATTTTGTCAAACAGGGAAGACATTCTTCATGGGATGAGTCGTTTAACATTTGTTAAATGTGGCAATCGCCAGCGTGGTGGACCGCGGTTTAAATCAGAGCTTATTACTGTGATTTGAAGAGGCTTGTCTGCTCGACTTTGCCGTAGGTGCGAACATGCGCCGTAGCTCTTGTTTTGCTCAGCGGTGTTGTTTACACATTCATTAGCAGGCTTTGGTTTCAGCCGACACTCAGAGAGACTTATCGTGGTGCTTCATCACATATAGCCATGACAACATAAGTGTCTTCAAGAAGAGTCTGCTGTTCCACCCTCACAGATACTGGGTGGTCCAGCGGTGGCCTTTCTGGAGCGCAGACTCCTGGTTTTGACTACCGTTGAGGGATCTTATCAGGTCACATCAGCGTAGCGCATGCCCTTAATGTAGAACATCAAAAGAACTCTTCAAATCAAGGATTCTCAACATTATGATCCTCAGGATCCATTTTTACAGTCACTATAAGGCAGTGTTATTTAGATACTATTATGGTTTTTATTTATAGTTCTAATTTTTATACTTTTATATTTTCTTTTTTATTGTAATTTTTGTTAAGTTTTAGTAATCTTGATTTTTTTTTAAGTTTTAGTAATTTGGTGTATTTGTCAATTTTATTAGTTTTTTCTATTATGTATATATAGTTTTTATTATTATGTCAGTTTTAATTATTTTAGTATATCAAGTTAAAATAAAAATGAGACTTTTCATTGGGAACTAGCTGAATTAAAATAAGTTTGTTTTCTTAATATATTTTATTTTATTTCATTTAACATTTGTTATATTTCAAGTAGAAGAAAATATGTTTACAATAGCCCTTTTATTTAAGGATAATTACATTTTATTGTTTAACTTTTTTGTTAGTTTCATTATTGTTGCCTCAAGAATTTGTTTAGATCTCTGTCAAGTTGTGCAGCTTTTGAAAAGAATGTCTCTGCTGTTATATCCAACTTGGATTCCTATTTTGTTTTAATGCAAACGAGCACTGAATTCTGCTTTGCACAAATAAGTTCCAGCAAACAGAACCAGCAGTTTTAGGGCTCTCTGCATGTTCACGGTTTGCAGCAGATGGAACTTAAAGGTGAAAATTGTCATTATTTGTCATCATAAGGTATTTTTTTGTTTTGTTTTGTTTGTTTTTTTTTGGACTTTTGATAAAAACACGTTCAGTCACTTTATTTTAAGGTACAGTTCTCACTGTTAACTAACTATCATCTACAACTTTAGCCTCAATAAACTCCTAATTTGCTGCTTATTAATAGTAAGGCTGTTGGTAAGTTCAGGTATTGAAGGATGTAGAATATGGTCATGCAGAATATGTGCTTTATAAGTACTAATAAATAGTCAGTAACACTTTAGTATAGGGACCAATTCTCACTATTAACTAGTTGCTTATTAGCATGCCTATTATTAAGACATTGGCTGTTTATTAGTACTTATAAAGCACACATTCTGTATTACCATATTCTACATCCCTAATCCTACACAATACCTAAACTTAACAGCTACCTTATTAACTATTAATAAGCAGCAAATTAGGAGTTTACTGAGGTAAAATAATAATTTATGGTTTGTTGGACATTAAAATAAAGTGTGACCAAACAGTCAACATGCAAGTAATATGCATGCTAATAAGCAACTAGTTAATAATGAGAATTGGTCCCTGTACGAAAGTGTTAACAAACGTTCTTTAACATATTTTCTTTCGTGTTCCAGAGAGGAACGTAAGTACAGATTTGGAACTTTTTTGAAATTTATTTTACATACAAGAGAAACTACATATTTAAGATGCGGGTAAATTTTAAAACTATACCATAAATACAGTTCAACCCCAAGGTTGCGAATCTGTGTTTTAAGTCATGGCTGCCGTGGCTGTTTTTGCTGTTGTTCTTTTAAAGAGTCTGCTAAATACGGATCAGCTGCCGATGGAGCTGGGGCTCTGACAGGCACTCTTCTAGCTTTCTCTCTCTCTCTTCCTGTCTCTCACCCACCAATTCTCTCCCCCTCCACCTAAGAATGGGCTGTGCCTTCGGGGGCCACATCACTTACCTGCTGACACACAGGACATGATTGATGAGCAGCCTCGGGCGCTGGAGTCGACTTTGTCAGCTGCTCATAATTTATACATCTTATCTCTGTCAGAAGAAAAGACGGAGCATGGCGTATGGAAATGAAAACACGGGCCTTGTTTAGGCTTCCAGTATGCATGGCACACGAATCTAAAGAACTCTGATTGCTATCTGCCCTCTCCCTCATCGGGCCCTAAGTGTTCAGGCCCTGTGCATAGTCTCCTTATGTTTCTGCTTTCTGTGCTGGACAAGTGATTCTCGACTGACAGCGGTTGCCACAGTTTTCATCCGAAACCAGCTTTGGACATGTTGGAGTGGACGTTACCACAAAATTATGCCTCTCAGCATCTTCAAATGAAAAATACATGCTGTTGAGAACCCTTCTGATGAGGGCTCCTTTCTGTCAAACGTTTAGAATGTAGAGGCATTTAATCTTTAAGCACAAAAATGGAAATGAATGGTTGCAAGATGCATTCTGGCATTTTCAGTCTGTTCTGTTACTGACCACTGTGTATACAGACTTTTTTTTTTTTTTTTCTCTGAACTGTATAAAATGGAATATATATATATATATATATATATATATATATATATATATATATATATATATATATATTCCATTTTATGCAGTACAGAAAAAAATACATCTCTTCAAACGCCGTCAGTTTGTGTTGCTTATTATGTGAAACGTGACCAACCATCTTCCCAATTTTGTAATGAGGAATGCTTATAAATCTGTTGTTATTGATAGATTTTCCACCAAAATAAAAGCTTTATGGTGTAATGTTTGAAAACAAAGACAGCCACAAATATTAGATTTTATTCTTGTTCTGTAAAATAAAAGTATTAATAATATTAAACACCTGTTGTTTTTATTTTTCTGTAGAATATTATTAATGTTAATATATTTTGTTTTTTTATTTATTTAATAATTAAAAATTATATTTTATTATTATTATTATTATTATTGTTATTATTATTATTGTATGGTCATATTGAATGGAAGGTTTTCCTTTTTATGTCTGCAAGACGAGTAAACTACTTTCTCTGTTGGCCTTCTGATGTCATATAATGAATGCCTTATTTATCACCCTTCGACTCTAACAATGCATGCATTTAATTTTCTTCTATTCACAAACCTTTGAGAGTCAGTACACCTAGTCAAAATGAAACCCGAAAAGCAGAAGTGCAAATTGCGTCTCCAATGATGTCGCGTCATCTTTTCAACACTTGTTTTCTCTAGTTTGTCAGTCTTATTGTCAGATCACTCATCCGTAACTTGTTATTTTAATTCTGATGACAGATGAGTGACGCTCCAGTAGACATCGCAGCCAGGCACCCTTCAAACCCATTGTGTGCTTGTTTGCGGGAGATACATAAAAATAGTCACACTGTAAATGAAGCCAAACACATTTGCACATAGGTACGACACAGTTGACCTGATCTAATAAAATGAATTATGCTTAACAGAACTTCTCTTAACCGATCTTTATTAATTGCTTGAGGTTGAATGTCATGTCAGATGAGCTTTAAACTGACTTGACTTCTCCTGTCTTGTTTACTGACTAACAGCATAGCGGAATTGAAACACTCAGCTGTAATCATTCTTCAGTTCTTTAGATGTGCTTATTTATGCTCGCTCAAACCCTTTCTTCTTCAATATTGCGCTCTACTTTTTTTCTTTTTTTTATAAAGAAAGCCTTTTTTTTTTTTTTTGGTAGCGTGACTAGCAAAACAGCTTTGATTTCATAACCCCTTCCCGCTATTGATCTTTTGTCATAGATAAAAGAACTTTCCTGAAATCATGCATTTTTCATGCCGATATCAATGGGTTCAATTGAAGTTTTTGTATTTGGCGCTAAGGTTTGCTTAAAGCTATACTTAGCAATGCTGTCTGTTTTGCTCTATTGATTCAGTAGTTTTGTATCTTGGATATTGGAGGCACCAGTCCCTTGACATCACTTTACTTTGCCTTTGATCAACATAATGGCTCTGAGCAAGAGTGTAGAATCAAGTAAATTAGACTAATTATGACGTTTTAGGAAGATAGCGTATTGTTTATTGCATTAAATTTTAAAGAGATTCGAGCAGTCCTCAGAAAATGTGTGTCTGAGGAATATTGTTTGAGACCTGCTCATAACGCATGCTTGATGTTCTCATGAACTACATGCTCAACCGAGAAACTCATTTAACCCGCCTCACTATCAAATAGATGATATTATTAGATCATAGAGGTTGAGAGACACATTAATGCTAGTTGTGAAACATAATTTTCAGTAATGGAGTTATTTTTGGCATTTTGCGGGAAAAACAATCTGAATGTGTTAATATTGATTGACAGACTTACAGTTTCATCTGCCTCCTAATTTGCATGATGAGTTCTTTAGTGTAAATAATGCATAATGTTCCACATTAATACATCTGTTTATATAGTGCTGAAATATTAGATTGACACAATTGAGTTTTAGCTCTTTAGTTGTTAAATAACACAATATTTTTTTTTTTTTTTGTTTTTTTGGAAGTTATCCTATATTTTAAGGTATCCTGATTTTTGGAAAAGCAGACATTGTTCAACATCTACTTTTTTCATTGTGGAGCAGTGAAGCTGTTAATAATTTTGACTTGACGAACACATTGGGAATGTTCACACACAAATAGGTGACAGACATATCAAAAAGCATATTGCTGGCACCACCTGCTTAGTTGATTGAGTTCTTTATTCTTCTCCTCTTTCGCTTGATTCTCCTCTGCAAAGAAACGTAACATCTCAGATGCTGCTTCCAGCTACGGTCATGTAATTTTTTCCTTTATGATTCACCAAATTATCTTTTGCATGTAGTATGAGGGAAACCAGTGCTAGTCACAGCTTTTGTTTGCAAGTGTTGGTTTGTTTAGCTGCAAAAAAACAAACAAACAAAGAGAAACTATTGAATTAAAACAAATGAGACATTTAATGAACATATGACGAGTAACCACAATACAAATGACATTTTGTGGTAATACACTCATCCTGATAACACAGCTGACTCTTACCTGAATGCATGCTGGTATGGTTTTATTGCACATTTTCCATTTTCATCTTAGAGTAAGTGCAAAAATATTCGTTTGTAGGATGGAATTTACAGAAATGGTCCTAATTCATGACCGTAAGGCGTTTGAAAGCAACATCTAAGAAAACAAGCATTTGCGTAATTGAAGTTAAATATAGTTCTTCTGTTAGTTAGTAATTTTCTGAAAGTGTTAACATTTAATTTTGAGCCACATTTATGAAAGTCATTGTGCCGTATAGGCTTGTCCTCAGGACCAATTTAAGACTAGCCCCCACAGGAAATAATTCCGAAATGATGTTGTTGCAGAGGCAGCGGCTGCTTTTGTTGTCAGGTGTTAAATAACACTTTGGACCAAGGACAGCCAAATGACAGAGTCCTCTCTGGGAGAATCTAAAAAGAGGAAAAATATAGTGCAGAGAGGCAGGAAGGACTCCTCAAAGAGGTGACCATCAGCACAGCACTGAGATGTTTGGCAGCACACTGCTGCCATGGTGTAATTGGAGAGAAAACATATATGGGTGCAAATTACCCCCTGTCAGTGACATTAAAAGGAGAACCGCTGATGTCTGAGCAAGAGGGAGCGGGAAAAGAGAGAACGAGAACGAGCGGGCGGGCAGGGAGAAAAGTGGAGGCTAAGTAAAAAGCAGATCAAATGGAAACATGGCGGAACAAGGAGCAAGAGAGCACATGAAAATATTTCGGATAATTGTTAGCCGGTCGGTCAGACGGTGCACTGTTTGCAAAAGCAGACAAAAAGGAATTAGGAAAACAGTTTTTTTTTGTTGTTTGGAGGTGCTGTGATTGATTTGTAACATTTTCAATGCATGTACATTTAAAAGGGACAAAAAAGAAACATTAAAGAGGAAAGGAGGCAGCACAGCCACTCATCTGATGTGTGATGTGTGTACTTAAGAGCCGAACATGCATGCTGGTGGCAGAGGCGATCAAAGCATTCCCTATCATTAGAAGCAGATAGCCTGTGCCTTCAGCTTTCAGCTCGGCCCAGTGACCAAGAGCTGTCAGAGAACGAGCTGGAATGTATGACGATATCAACTTGGAAGCTACAGCCGCGATCTTGGCCCACAAGTAGAAGCAGACAGAATCGCTGGGTTTTTGTTGCGTTTTCTGTGCTGGTTTTGCTCTGCAGAAGGAATTTTTGGAAAATGCTAAACAGAACTGAGAATATCTCATTGGTGGCTGGACGTATTAGCAACATATGTATAAAACATTGTGAATTTTTCACTTACAGTTTAGTTGCAATTTAATGGAATCTGCACAGTTCAGGGCAGAGATTCTATGTGGGCGTGTCTATAAGTCGAGGAGTAAAACAAAACCAGAGATTTAATTATGCCTACACGTTTTCCTTTTGTAAGGAATAGGTCATCCAAAAATGTTACAACTTATTTTCCAAAAAAATGTCATTTTTTTTTTTATTTTTTATAATAATGATCATGAAGTTTCACTGAGGTTATTTTGGCAAAATTAAATGACTGTGGCATGCGATCATGTCGAACAGGGTAAAATAACATTTTATTTTAATTTTTATTGAGCTTGACAGAGTTGTGAGTGTATACAGGGGTCCTTTCCGTGAAATCTTGATATAGCGTAAAGCCAATAACAATAAAATTCAAGATAAGACCTAAAGTCATACATTTTCAAATGAAAATATCACACCATATGGACATATTTTCTAATACATTTGGTGTGTTTTTCGCCCTTTTTTTGACACTTGAAAGGCCTGGTCCTTAAGGGGATAGTTCACCCAAAAATGAAAATTCTGTCATTGATTACTCACTCTCATGTCATTCCAAACCTGTAAGCCCTTTGTTCATCTTCAGAACACAAATTAAGATATGTTTGATGAAATCCGAGAGCTCTGTGACCCTCCCATAGACAGCAAGGGTACTACCATGATCAAAGTCCAGAAACGCAGCAAAGGACATCAGTAAAATAGTCATCAGTAAAATAGTCCATGTGACATCAGTAATTCAACCGTAATATTATGAAGCCACGAGAATACTTTTTGTGTGCAAAGAAAGCAAAAATAACTTTAATTCTTCTCCTCCTCATTCAGTCTGCGGTGACGAGCCTCCATTTTGGAGAGTATCACAACACATGTGCACACTTCCGCTTCGTGTAAACAATGCATGCGCGTGCTGACACATGTCCGTGTTGACGTAAGCAGCAGCACCATGCACATGCGTTGTTTACACAAAGCGGAAGTGCACGCATGTGTTGTGATACTCTCCAAAATGGAGGCTCGTCATAGAAGACTGAATGAGGAGTAGAAGAATTGTTGAATAAAGTCGTTATTTTTGTTTTCTTTGCGCACAAAAAGTATTCTCGTAGCTTCGTAAAATTACTGAACTACTGATGTCATATGTACCATTTTACTGATGTCCTTTGTTACATTTCTGGACCTTGATTGTGGTAGCATACGCAGTTCTGCGTCAGCGCAATGGAAGGATACGCTATTTTCGTTCAAATCAAAGCGTAAATACGCGTAGAAGATGTATCTTTGCATTGTGACTGACACAGAACTGCGTAAGCTATGTGCGTCCAACGGATGCTCTCCAAAATGGTGCTACGGTGACGTTACGGTGCCGAATCATTGAATAAAATCTTTATTTTTGTTTTCTTTCCATAAAAAAAAGTATTCTCGTAGCTTCATAACGTTACGGTTGAACCACTGATGGCAGATGGAGTATTCTGACGATGTCTTTCATACTTTTCTGGACCTTGACAGTGAAAATTGTTTGGCAGTCAAATGGGACAGTCACAAGCCTCCTGGTTTTCATCTAAAATATCTTAAATTGTGTTCCAAAGACGAACAAAGCTTTTACGGGTTTGGAACGACATGGGGGTATGTGATTAATGTGATTAGTGATTAATGACAAAATTTTCATTTTGGGGTGGAGTAACCCTTTAAGAGATTTTTTTTAAACTAAACAACTGCTGTTTCCTGTTTTGTTTTGGGACGAAAAATCCACAGAGCTCATTCTAGGCCCTTCCCATGATCTGAGTCTGGCACTAACAGTCCCAGCGAGGGCCCCCTGCCGGGGCATTTACTGCAGGCTCAGTCTTTCTTTGTTTACCCACAAAATCACTCAAAAAGCAAGTCAATGTTTGGCACGGCTCTCGGAGGAAAACTCCAAACTATTCGCCGCAGTGACGTGGGTTTCTTTTTTGCCCCTAGTTTCTCTCTTTCTCTCTCTCTCTCTCTCTCTCTCTCTCTCTCTCTCTCTCTCTCTCTCTCTCTCTCTCTCTCTCTCTCTCTCTCTCTCTCTCTCTCTCTCTCTCTTCTCACACCTCTCAGCAGACTGTCTTCAGAATGTTTTCCTCTCGTGGCGCATCGGCGCGTCTGAAGGCGAGCCTGACCCCCGCTCTCAGCCGAGCGTGTCAAAATGTTAATGAGGAGCTTGCAAAGCAGTGAGGGGTTAAATAAAGTCTTCATAAGCTGTCGGTTAACATTTATTTATTTATTTACGCGCAATGTTTTGCCACTTTCCTCAATTATATCCCCGGACAGAGCTTGTCTTGTTTTTTCGGCAGCTGTGCGGGCGGCCATTGTCTGGGCTCAGATTGCTGCTTTAGCTCGCCAGCCACCCTCATTAATCATCCCTTCAGACTATTTATAAAGCGGGAGCCGCCGCGCCATTGGCTTTTGTCATCGTGGCACCCCGTTTGGTGCCGAGAGGAGGCCTAATTATTAACTGTTAAAATGACAGTCAGCGCCATTCTGTCAGCCACGTAGACTGACAGGTAGACGGAGGGGAAGGCCACAAAACAGCAGCGAGCAACCTGACCCATTTTTTCCCTCCGAACATCCCCGCAAACAGCTTCCTCTTTTTGTCTTTCTCAGCTGTCTGCTATCTAGCGAGCAAACAGATGCCGCCGCACTCCGAGGTAGATGATAGATGGCATTATGTTTCATTTGAGCTTGATGATAGCAAGAATTGTTGGGCTTGTTTATTGTTTGACAGGTGAAAGTAAGAGCGAGTTAGTTTAGAAATGTAAATGGACTACGTCTCAAAATAGATGCATCGCTGCAATTAGCGCTTGATTCGTCTGACAGTCGCAATTTCGCTCCATTGTATAGACGGTGTCGTATTTGAGCGAGAACAGTGTCATCCTCTCTTGAGCTGCCAATAGTGTCACAATAAACTCACAACATCATTTAGACATCACAATGACTGTCAATCAGACTACAATGACTTGATGATCCAAAACTGCGATGGCGGCGGCGCAGGTAAACGCAAACGGAATCGCGGCGGCGGCTGTGTCCTGATGGTTTTAAGAAACGGAGTGGACCAATGAGTGGAAGATTGCCTGGGAACGTGAGCAGGATCTCTCCTCTGCTGGATGACAGTCTTTGTTATTTGTCTTTTGACACCATGGCAGACAGCTATCAGGAAGAAAGAGAACTCACTGCAAGCTGGTAAAAAAAATAAAATAAATAAATAAATAAAAATAAGAAAGCAAAAAAAAAAAAAGTCAGACTTTTTTCTCTCCTCCCCTCTTTCAAGCTTGAGATCCCCAAATAATGAAAGGGATCAAGTTGCTGTCACTGTCACGGAACAAACATAAACTTTTCTGGCACCTAATAAATAGGCAGCGTGGCATTGTTTTCAGAGCCAGACAGGTGTGTCTGGTACACTGCTGATGCCTTCTATTATTCTGCTGGGGAAACGTGTTTGCTTTCTTGTCATATATTGTCACACATCTCTCTCCTGAGAGGAGGGTGGCTTGAAAGATGGCCAACAGTAATTATACAAATGCCTCCTGAAGCTGCCTCGTGTTTTGTTTTGTCTATGTTAGCAGCCAAACTGTTAACTCGCAGCCGTATTTCACACGCTGTAGAGTGGAATGGACATATGTTGATCTGTTTTTTGTTTTTTTTTCCCGCCTTTTCCCGTAGCTGTTTAATTGGATGTTGATGGCCAGCTCATTTGCTGGTTTCTGCCACGGGTAGGAGACCCAAGGCACGGGTTACTCATCGCCTCGGCGCAGTTAAAAGCCCTGATCCCCATGCGGGTGATGACATTATTTGCACCTGAATGGCAGGTACATCAACATCTCCTTGTCAGCATCTGAAAAGGATGACAGTCGAAGCCTTTGTTCTTCCCACAGCCCACTTGGGGCTTTGACAGCCTGTTGATGGATATTATCATTCTTAATGTCAGTAAATAGTGCCATGCCAGATAAGTGGATCTGTTTCCCTTCAGTTCTCCAGCGTTCATTTATCTTGCAGCGGTTCTGGCACATTCCGGAATGAGAGCCGGATGTGGGCGACGACTTCACATTGAGGGAATATTTATTCTGTGTTTGTGTTTCGTCTCTAGTAGGACGTGGTGACAGACTAGCAGCATAGCCATTTTTTTTTATAGATTTGGGCCACATCTGATAGACATTGTTGTCGTGGTTGTTATTCGAGCTTTTTGAATAAACACCAAGAGTGACACATTTCTTAGGGAGCTAGATTTCTTCACATGATCGGCCCTTGCAAAAAAGTGGTGATTGTGTCAGAGAGTAGTACTGTGGTAGTGTTTCCTAAGGATTTTGTAAATGGAAACTGTTGCCATTATCTTTGCCTACTTTAATTTTTTCAAACTTTTCTAACATTTTAAGTCAGACAATAATTTTCCATTTTAGTGAGTATTCTGAGTGCACACACACACACTACCACTGAAAAGGTTTTTTTTTTTTTTTTTGAAAGAAGCTCAACAAGGCTACATTTATTCATTTATTTGATCCAAAATACAGTAGTATTAAATATTATTACAATTTTAAATAGCTGTTTTCTGTTTAAATGTCATTTATTCTCATTTGCAAAAGCTGAATAACTGTTAACTGTTGCGCTGCTTAATGCGGAAATGATTTTTTTTTTTTTTGATGAACATAACATTGAGGAACAGCATTTATTTTTTATAACAATTTAAAACTAACTAAAGTACATTGTTTCTGAATAAAACAATTTTTTTATTTTTACAAATTCTATCAGTGTGCATTTAATATTCAAGCCTTACTTAAACATGCTTTTTCATTATATAACAAAATATCAAAGAAATTGGCATTTAAACAAATGTATCACAACATTTTATGTAAACACTTTTCAAAGTTCACTAAAAGAGCTTTGTTAGGTTTTAAATATTACTGTAGTTCAGAAAATGTACATGATACTGATGCAATGATATTAGTAAATGACCTCTAAACCATGGTATTGTTATTGTACATGTAAAAAAAAAAAATCCTCTAAAGTATTGCTATCATAGTTCCATAGTCTTTTGTTGCTACATTTTCCCCTGTTGTTTCCAGAGATTTTGATCAGTTGTACGTGAGCGTAGGTCAGAGAGTCGTGGGACTTGCCTAGTCTGTCTGCCTGCCATGCAAAGCGAGTCTGCTGTCTGCAGTGTGTCCTGCTGTCGTTGCCTCCCTCTCGATGTCTCTCTTCCTCCTCAACATTAAGTTGACAGAGCAGCTCATATCCTGCACAGAGATGATAGATACGTCATGTCTGTGAGAAATGTGTTTGTCTTCCGCAGGTGCTCGGGCGTCCTTTTTCTCCGAGCAGACGGTGCACATGACGCTTTTCGACACTCTTCTCAGATAGTGATTTGGCATGAAGGCATTATCAAAGGGGGATCTTTCACATGCAATTATGGCAGAAAATAAAGGTGATGAAGTGTGCAGTAGAGAGGGAAGCAGCGGATCAAAAGGCTCTTGTGAGCTCTGATTAGAGTAAGAGGCCACTGCTCATCCCTGGGAATTCCACAGGTCTAGCTTGAACACCGGCGGACAAGATAATGAAGGCGTCGAGTGACACAGTCTGCTGATGAATGCATCTCATCTGACTCAGCCAGGGAGACAGACGGCTTGTTTAGGGTGGAGACAGGAAGAGAAGGCGCCATTATACTGGCCCGTTTGGTTTTTGCAGTTGCAAACTTACAAACATGACTGCACTGTTACAGTACATGTCCTTTCTTGGTGAGCTCTTATCAGTGATTATTTATTGATTTCATTTTGGGGCTTTATTTTGGATGGGAAAGTAAAGGTTAACTGAAAACAATTGGAGAGACAGAAGAGTCTGGAGGAACATTGTATTGCTCTTTCATAGCTCAATGGAGTTCCATTTATACACTTTGTATGAGATTTCCTCCTAAAATTCATTTAGAGAAGAAAGACTAGACATAAATGAGACTTCTGATGAGTAAGAGTACAGAGCTTTGAAATGGATGTGGATATATAGTTCAGATAAATTGGTTTTGTAGGTTTTTAATGACAAATGTTTGAGTATTACATACTGAAATCTCTGATCATCTTGTTAAATCTAAGCACAGATTGAAACATTGAGATATCTTCTGAAACTCTAGAGGAGACATATAATGCCATAACCATTTTGTTGCAGCTCTAATATTATCATAGATGATAAGCAATATATGTACAGTTATAGTTGGATCTCGTTTGATGTCAGATGATCTCAGTTCCTCACAGGGATCTTGAAGGTGAGTGTGTCTTCCTGCGATTCCTCCTGTGATCTCCCCTGCATGCCCTCTCCTGGTTGTGCCCTGAGGCTCTTCTAACTGACAGCTGTCACTCTCCACCTAGCTGTCCTCAATATAAACCTGTGTTTGCGGTGAAGACGTGTGAATGATGGATGCTCACACAGCTCTTTTGCGCTCTGGATGAACTCAGCTGACCACATTTTTGATGCAGGTCTGAGTTTATCTTTCACTCAAGGACATCAGGAGACTCAATGAAGAAGGAGCCTAACCTCTTGTAGCCAGACTGCTGACTGAAGTCTGGTCCACAATGCAGCTTATTCTGAACCTTATTCTAATCTATCCATCCATCCATCTATCCATCTGTCTGTTCATCCACCTATCCATCTATCTATTCATCCGTCCGTCCATCCATCCATCCATCCGCCATTCTGTCAGTCTGTCCATCTTTCCATTCATCATTCCATCCATTCATCTATCTGTCAATCCATCCAACCATCCATCTGTACATCCATCCATTTTTCTATCCAATTTTCTGACTGTCCATCATTCCTTCTATCATTATATCTAATTTTTTTCATTCTGTTATTCTGATGTTCTGTTTTCTGTATGTAAGGCCTTTTAATTTTGTCATTTTAAACTTTTTTCAGACTTTTTTCAAACAAGGCTTCAAACCAACATTCAAAGTTACTCTTGACAGACTTTGCAGCATGGCATTTCGGACATAGCAACAGTAACTAAAGGGGGCGTGACTTTGAGAAGGGTCAGTTACACTTTCTGTTGCAAAATTTAGTTCCTTTAATTTTTTTTCAAATCCAGTTCCAATTCCTTCAAATCAAACTGAAATCAGGAATTGAAATGGTATTCTCAGGCATTCTCAATTCCGTCCTGAATACTATGGCTACAATTTCATCTAGCACTTGCCATTTTTATGTGAGTGAGTGTGCATCAGCAGTGAGTTTGCTATTTGAAGCTGATACTAACACTTCACCTAAATGGGGACCCTCTTGCCATCTTTGTGTCTACTTTAGTGCAAATATTGACAACAACATTCTCTAGAGTTCCCCTGGTAGCTCTAAAGGATCGTCAGCATGCGGAGAGTGTGTTCTTGTTGAGAAGAGTGAAGATGTTCAGAAATGTCATCCTCTTATTGTGATTGTCACATGAGAACAAGCTGTCCAACATGATCGTTCTCAGTCAACCCATGAAAGCTGCAATAAACACTATTTACACCCTGTCCCTTCTACATATCGAAGGTGAAATAAAGCGATTGCCATTTAAGTTAGCTGGCTGACAAGAAAGGAAGAAGTGATACTAATTTGATGCTAGCTATTCTGAATTGAGCGTTGAAAGTCATACTTGTCAGGCTTCTTGAGAAAATTGACCATTTTTCATCATCGCAAGTTAGTTGTCAGAACAATTTTCAGTCGTCAACAAAAACAATTTGGCTTTTTAAAGAAGGAAGCGTACACTTCAAAGGCAGTGTGGGTGGGTGTGAGAGTATAGTGGGGTGAGATGGAGGTTAGATGTGTCAGTGTTAAAGAGCATCAACCTGGCCATTACAGAATGTCAGAAAATGTGCTTAATTGGAAAAGATTCGGCCTCTTAGAAAGCCGATTTCCCCCTCTTTGTCAGCACAACAGAGAATGCGTAATTGTGTTGTACAATCCTTAGTGGCATTGCCCTTTCATCTGGGTGAGGAGATCCGAAAAGAAGGATTTGCGGGCAAGACCTCCCATAGCTGCCAAGGCTGCCTGATCTTCATGCATGGTGAAGAGATTTCTGCCTGCCTAAACCTGATTCAGGTTAGAAATCCCTCTGGGGTCAGTGGTCACCTTTCCCTGCTTTTAATTATCAGATAAAGCAAAAATAAAAAGACAGAGACAAAAGAGTTCACATAGAAGGAAATGGATTCCTGGCACCTTTAGCAACTCAAAGTAAAGTAACTAAAGAAGAAAGCACCAAACGTCACTGAAAATGAATGACTGCACTCTTAAAAATAATAGTTCTTTATTGGTATCAGTGGTTCCATGAAGAACCTTGACATTGTACAAAAGGTCCTTATGGTGAAAAACATTCATCAAATTAAAAAAAAAAAAAAAAAAAACTGTTCACTGAAAGGTTCCAAAATGGTTCTATTGCCTCATTACCTTCTTTTAGAACCTTTATATTTAAGAGTGTGATTAGTTTGTTACTATATATACAGGTGCATCTCAATAAATTAGAATGTCATGGAAAAGTTCATTTATTTCAGTAATTCAACTCAAATTGTGAAACTCGTGTATTAAATTCAATGCACACAGACTGAAGTAGTTTAAGTCTTTGGTTCTTTTAATTGTGATGATTTTGACTCACATTTAACAAAAACCCACCAATTCACTATCTCAACAAATTAGAATATAGTGACATGCCAATCAGCTAATCAACTCAAAACACCTGCAAAGGTTTTCTGAGCCTTCAAAATGGTCTCTCAGTTTGGTTCACTAGGCTACACAATCATGGGGAAGACTGCTGATCTGACAGTTGTCCAGAAGACAATCACTGACACCCTTCACAAGGAAGGGTGAGCCACAAACATTCATTGCCAAAGAAGCTGGCTGTTCACAGAGTGCTGTATCCAAGCATGTTAACAGAAAGTTGAGTGGAAGGAAAAAGTGTGGTAGAAAAAGATGCACAACCAACCGAGAGAACCACAGGCTTATGAGGATTGTCAAGCAAAATCGATTCAAGAATTTGGGTGAACTTCAAGGAATGGACTGAGGCTGGGGGCAAGGCATCAAGAGCCACCACACACAGACGTGTCAAGGAATTTGGCTACAGTTGTCGTATTCCTCTTGTTAAGCCACTCCTGAACCACAGACAACATCAGAGGTGTCTTACCTGGGCTAAGGAGAAGAAGAACTGGACTGTTGCCCAGTGGTCCAAAGTCCTCTTTTCAGATGAGAGCAAGTTTTGCATTTCATTTGGAAACCAAGGTCCTAGAGTCTGGAGGAAGGGTAGAGAAGCTCATAGCCCAAGTTGCTTGAAGTCCAGTGTTAAGTTTCCACAGTCTGTGATGATTCGGGGTGCAATGTCATCTGCTGGTGTTGGTCCATTGTGTTTTTTGAAAACCAAAGTCACTGCACCCGTTTACCAAGAAATTTTGGAGCACTTCATGCTTCCTTCTGCTGACCAGCTTTTTAAAGATGCTGATTTCATTTTCCAGCAGGATTTGGCACCTGCCCACACTGCCAAAAGCACCAAAAGTTGGTTAAATGACCATGGTGTTGGTGTGCTTGACTGGCCAGCAAACTCACCAGACCTGAACCCCATAGAGAATCTATGGGGTATTGTGAAGAGGAAAATGAGAAACAAGAGACCAAAAAATGCAGATGAGCTGAAGGCCACTGTCAAAGAAACCTGGGCTTCCATACCACCTCAGCAGTGCCACAAACTGTTCACCTCCATGCCACACCGAATTGAGGCAGTAATTAAAGCAAAAGGAGCCCCTACCAAGTATTGAGTACATATACAGTAAATGAACATACTTTCCAGAAGGCCAACAATTCACTAAAAATGTTTTTTTTTTAATTGGTCTTATGAAGTATTCTAATTTGTTGAGATAGTGAATTGGTGGGTTTTTGTTAAATGTGACCCAAAATCATCACAATTAAAAGAACCAAAGACTTAAACTACTTCAGTCTGTGTGCATTGAATTTATTTAATACATGAGTTTCACAATTTGAGTTGAATTACTGATATAAATGAACTTTTCCACGACATTCTAATTTATTGAGATGCACCTGTATAATGCAATAAAGTAATACACTTTACATTTGTCAACATGTTACTATAGTTGAGTGGAATCAGTGTAATTAGTGTTACCTGATATCTCCCAGCATTCACAATAATGTTTGATCAATATGGGGTTTTCATTTTGATTGAACATTTTTATGTCCCTGTGTGTAAGTAAAGCTGTTAATTTTCTTTAATACCATCGTAATATCATTATTAACTGAGTAGCCATGCAGTTCAGTGCAGTTTGACTGAATAAACACTGAAAGTGTCCTCCAGTTGTAAGAAGTGTATGCTTCCTGCCACAGGCCGGCTTAGAGATAAACACTCAGCTGTCTCTCACACACACACACACACACACACACACACACACACAAAACAGCAAATTTCTCTCACGTTTCCTCAGAACATACATCACTTGTTTGTCCCCAGAGACAAAGAGGAGAGTGATAGAGAGATGCGGATGAGCAGCAGGCTTGTGCTCGGGGGGAGTTTTTTTGGCCTGCTGGCCTGTGTTTGAAGTGAGCCACAGGCCCTGTGAGCAGCCCTGATCCCTGCATGGGGAATCACACCGGTCTCTGCAGGCTCCAGGCCACTACCAGCAACAGCAGCTGCACAACAAAAAGAGGTGAAAAAAGAGAGGCCGTAATCTTAGATGTTCTTTCCTGATGGCTAGCGCTTTGACATCTGACATCGTCAAAGACAATAGACACCCCAGTAACTGTAATACTACCTGATGGAACATGGAGAGGATTATCTGCTTTTATTATAAGTCTCGTTATTGTTTCTTCTCCTCACATTTCAGGTCCTTTTTCATTCAACATTATGATGTCTAATCGCCAAGTTGTTTGGCCTAAAAATGAATGTAAAGTTTCCAAGAATTTCCATATAACAAAATCACCAAAAGACTATTCAATTAAATAAAATAAATAGTTATAATTTTTTAAAATAAGAATATTTTAAAGTCATATATTTAAAATACATTTATTTCATACTAAGTATACTGTAGTTCAAATCTATTAACATATTTACTGACATATCGCTTGAGACTTACTGATATAAAAATTATAATTAAACTTTATTTGGAGTATTACTTGTGCACAATGCACATTTCTTAATATTAAGCCTAAAATGTGTTTAAATGTCACTATTGATGAGGATTGTATGAACTTTGAATAATATCAGTCTTTAAATGCAAGGTATTTAAAGTGTACCTGAAGAGTACTTGCAATAGTTCCAATTTAGCACAATAAAATATACTTCAATACATCTTTAGTTGGACCTCGGCACTACTTTCACACAAAGTGCATTAAGCACAAAATTAGTTAAGTATACCACTTTAAGTATACCAGTTTAGTATACTAAAAGTACAATTGCATGTTATTTGTTATTTTTAAGCAGCACTTAAATATGTAAATGCATTTGTAGTATACTTAGCATGAAATAAATGTATTTCAAATACATTTTAGTATATTTATTTTTTACTAGGGGTTGAAATACCAAAAAAATCAGGTCAGATGTCCACTTCTGTCTTTTTCTGATTTTTCTTTTCTCCATGTGGAAGACAATATACTTTCCAGCTTTGTTTTCATCTATTACGCTTCGCTGATGAAGAAGGTGGAGACAAATGACAACCAGGTGCTGTCCATCATGGTTAAGTCATGTTGTTTTACTGAACTGTCCGTGGAGTTTGACAGTTGTAATCTGTTGCTTATTCCACTGAATAGCGTGACCCCACACTCGAGCGGAGAGAGAGAGAGTTCGCTGTGTCAGTGTGAGGTCTGGTCCAGGGAAATGTTTGGGTCCAGATAAGCTTGTGCTTGACAAGAAACTCCAGATGCTTTTATATTACAAACTGTCATGTTGCAGGGGGACAGATAAAACCCAGTGATGGGACTGTGGACCCTCCTCCAGCATGCACAGACACAACCACAGCCATGCAAGCAGATAAACCGTTTTCTGCAGATTTACTTATTGTTATTGTTAGGTGGACTGTTGGTTGTGGCTATCAGATCTTCATGTGCTATGTCACAC
Source organism: Spinibarbus caldwelli (assembly GCA_039654775.1). NCBI lineage: Eukaryota > Metazoa > Chordata > Actinopteri > Cypriniformes > Cyprinidae > Spinibarbus > Spinibarbus caldwelli. Next base: position 22,908,702 of record CM077243.1, read on the forward strand.
CCTCTGGACTGCGTTAACAGACTATAAATGACAGACGGGTATGTGACAGTTTTGCATAGCCAGACTTTTGACCTTCAACAAATCTGGACCACATGGCTGTTTATTCTGGCCAATAACTTGGAGAAAAGAAGAAGAAAAAAAAACCCTTCAAATAAACTTATCCATTGTTGAATCACAAGTACTGTTTTCAGCAGAGTTATTGTTAACTTAAACAAGAAAATGAATAAATAATTAATAATAATAATAATAAAAATGGCAAAAGTGCATCAAAATTGCTAAAACTTTAACTAAAATTCAAACGAAAAAAGAAAATAAAATCTAATTCAAAATATTAACCAAAACTACAATAGTATATTATAATAGCAGCAGGAAAAACACATCTGAATTATTTTGGGCCAATGCATTGAACGTTGTATGACCTACTAAATCCTCTGGCTTACAGTAAATCTGACGTGTCTTGTCTTTATCTGCCCAGTTCATTTCCAGGAGCGAACACGCACAGTAAAAGCCAGCTTGTAATGCTATAATTCATTATCTAAATGCAGTCACCGTCTAGACTCTACACTGATAAAAATACAAGGTAATCCACCTTGACTGTCACGCCCGCAACCAATTCATTAGTTCTCAGTGGTGAGCAGTGGGAGCTGACTCCACTCCTGTCTGAATTGGGTTTTCAATCTAAGCACTCGATCCGTAACACGCTCTAACACACTCCCATCAGGAGACTGCACATGAGCTCAGCACTCGAGTCGAGCTACACTCATTTACACCTTCACGTGCCTTTAATTGTGACGCCACAGAAGTGGCACCAAGAGCTGACGTCAGTTGATAGCATTCAATAATAGCATGGATTCGGGTTAAATAAAACAAAATGTATGTTTTTCATCATCTACTCCAAACAGTTTTAAAAGTGATTGGTTACATGGCATATTCAGTCTCATTAACAGTTTTGTCCACCCCTTGTATCAGAAGTATAATACATAAAAACGTGGTCAATCTTTATTTTAAGGTCCAATTCTCACTATTAACAAACCATTAACTATGACTTTTGCCTCAAACTCTTAATTTGCTGCTTATTAATAGTTAGTAAGGTAGTTGTTAAGTTTATGTGTTTTAGTAGAGATGTAGAATATGGTCATGCAGAATATGTGCTTTATACACTGTCAGAAAAAAAGGTACAAAAGCTGTCACTGGGATAGTATCTATACAAAAGGTACATCTTTGTACCTGAAGGGTCCATAATGGTGCATTAAAGGTACATATCAGTACCTAAAGTGTACACATTAATACCTAAAAAGTACAAAAATGTACTTTTTGAGAAGGTACTGCCCCAGTGATAGCTTTTGTACCTTTTTTTCTGAGAGTGTAAGTACTAATAAACAGCCAATATGTTAATAATAGGCATGCTAATAAGCAACTAGTTAATAGTGATAATTGGTCCCTATACTAAAGTGTTACCAAACTTGTATAATTTGCATAGAATGTAGGCTAAGCTAACAGAATAATCGGCTAGTGGTATGCTAAGCTAGTATGGAGGAAAAAAAAAACTGAGAAATGCTTAATTTCACTTGGTTGTATAAGTAATAATGCTGTTCAAAAGTTTGGGGTTGGTAAATTTTTTAATGTTTTTGAAAGAAGTCTGGCTGCATTTATTTGATGAAAAATACAGTAAAAAAATAGTAATAATAGCAGTGGTGTATTGTAACGAAGTAATAATACTTCGTTACAGTACTTAAGTATTTTTTGGGAGTATCTGTACTTTACTTGAGTTTTTATATTTCAGGCAACTTTTACTTTTACTCCACTACATTTCCTAATTAAAATGTATACTTTTACTCCGATACATTTCCCCGAAGCATATCCATTGCTTACTACAAAATAGTCAGAAGAACACAGATGACAGGAAGTCAGGTTTGATGAATCAGTGGTCTGGCGTTTGCAAGTTAGACTCCTAAAAACACCTTTGCTCATGTGCAAAAAAGTGTGCGCACAACCGCAGATGATTTCATTTTCCACTCAAGTCGAGTCTGGGGTGTGCGATACAGCATTGTCTGCGATAATATGGTAAGTGTTGTCGTAATGATGTGCAATCTGACATTTGCAAGTAGGCTAAATCACCAAATCTCACACAGAGTGCACGCACGTTGATTTATTAGTCTATTAAAACTCAAAATTCAAGGCATTCTAAATTGTAGACGGCAAAAATGCTTCTGTATGCTTTTTATATTTATGTAATTTAATATAGTTAACTTCTATATATATCACACAAAGAGTACCGTTTTTCTGCAGATATCATGGACACATTTAATAATCATTTTATACAAGTTCAGTAAAGCAATAAGTGACTTACATTTTAGACACAATATTGCTTGTTTTTGCTCAATTTTGCCAACGAAAATAGTTACAAACAAAGATCATAGCACTGTTTTGCGTCTCTGAGCAATGGACAGTGTTTACTTATTGAATGAATCAGCTTTTTGAACGAATCGGTTGAATAAATGATTCAGTGATTCACTCATTAACACAGCCAAATGCTTTGTCTCTGAATGAATCAGTCATTTGAATGAATCGGTTGAATCTCAATGACTCACTCATTAAGAGTCACTTGCTGTCACCTACTGGTGGGTTTAATTTCAAATTTCGACTTTTTTCAAATTTTTTCATGTTTTAAATTATTTCAAATATCAGTATTCAACGTTTTATGTTAAAAACAAAACATTAGGCCTATTTATACATCTGTAACTGCAGCTTAAATGCATCCATGTCCCCTCTGAAATACATTAAACTGTGTAAATACATCTAAATGCTATTTCAGATGCAGATTCCAGAAATGTTTTCTTATGTTGGAATGAAAGACACTAAGTACTGGATGAAGTGCTTCTTATTCTTACCCAAAAATACAAAATGGAAGAAAGAGTTAAAACTGAAAACAATCTTGCTACTCAAGCTGTATGAACATTTTTTATATATATTTATTTGCTGCTTTTCCATTTTGCATTTACTTGTATTTTTACTTTCAATACTTAAGTACGTTTAAGATTTTAAAAAATACTTTTCGTACTCAAGTACAATAAATATCACATACTTTAAGACTTTTACTCAAGTAATATCCTAAACGGTGACTTCAACTTCTACCAAAGTCATTTTTTGGTAAGATATCCGTACTTTTACTTGAGTATGGCTTTCAGGTACTTTATACACCACTGAATAATAGTAATAACCAAATATTATTACAATTTAAATAACTATTTAAATGTAATAAATAATAAATTTTATATTTCAAAAATTAAAATTCCTGTTTCATATTTAAAAATGTAATTTATTCCTGTGATGCAAAGCTGAATTTTCAGCATCTTTACTCCAGTCTTCAGTGTCACATAATCCTTGAGAAAGCATTCTAATATGATGATTTGATGCTCAAAAAACATGTATTATTATTATTATCAAAATTGAAAACAGATGCTCTGCTTAATATTTTTGTGGAAACTTTGATACATTTTTTTTTTTCAGAATCCTTTGATGAATAGAAAGTTTGCAGAAAGAGCAGCATTATAAATATTTTGTAACAATGTAAATTGTAAATGTGTTTGCTGTCACTTTTGATCAATTTAATGTGTCCCTGAGGAATGAAAGTATTAACTTCTCTTAAAAAAAACAAAAAAAACAACCTTTACTGACACCAAACTTTTGAATGGTAGTATATTTATAACATTTAAAAAACATTAAAGGTCAAAATAACTCTTTTTACGGTTTTTGAGCTTCCCATTTACACTCATTTATATCGGTCACAGACAACATGTTAACCTATATTTGATGCTTTTTCAGGCCTTTTTTATACGTTGTATAATGTGAATGTGGTTGACGTTGTTATACATTTCTCAATTTGAACAGGATGAATGAATAATTGGATATATCAGTTTGTCACTGACTGTATAGCATTACCTCTGGATGATTAATTGTGGTGGTTTGGATGTTCTATGGTCTAGTAAGATCACAGTCCAGTGACTGCTTAGTGATGCATTTCTCCAGCAAATGTCATGGGCCTGTAGCTCCACTGTCACACTATTAGGGTAACGTCATTATGCACACGGCCTGTCTCATCCTGAAAAGAACAGAATAATTCCTGCCGAAAATTGACACATTGTTTAGCATCATTTTTTTCCACTGCTCGAAACGGCGGCAAACCAATCATTTTGCCACGCTTCAGGTATCCCAGATAAATGAATAGTCTTTTGAGTGTTTGCAGCAGCAAGCCTGGTGAATAACACATGAGCTCGGTGCATTTGAGTGCACTTGGCAAAGACAGAAGTGCTCATGTGGTGGCCACACCTGCTCCGGAGTGACGTGACACGACGGACACGGCCCATTCCCAGCTGACCTTGACTGTGACCGTGACCTACAATGCTCCTGCAGCTCCGCTTGATGTTCCAGTGATTGAGTGGCATGACACTCGGACACTGGCTTCTTTTGCCTCCATCTCGCATGTCCGACTCTGCCAGTCTGGATGCTTGCCTAGAGCTTCTGTGCAAATGAGACGTAGTGATGTACTGACAGCTCTGCAGATGAAGTCATGGGTGAATTTGTCCACTTTGATGGAAGTGTCCACGCTTGTCTGATGGGCCAAATAACTTCGCCCTGTCTGATTTTGTACAGTGACAGCGGGACAGCCAGTGATTTTAAACAGCCGTTGCTCAAAGGATTGCGATAGGCTAATACTTTTTTTTTCTGCAAGGATGCTGCATTTCCTATTCAGACAGTGAACTGTATTTTTGGATTTTGCATTCCTTTGACATGATCCCTGACTCTCTGCAGACCCTAATATTGCTGGGCTTGTCAGTTATTATAGAGATACCCTAGCGGCCAACAGTGTCAGCCTTAGTCTGATGCACATTGTGACACAAGATGCTGAAAAATGTCTTTGGAAACATTCAGAGATTTATTTGAGGCACTTAGCAGTAACTAAACTAAATATCCATGAACAACTGTATATTCAGCTTTGTTTTCTGAGCAGTGTTGTTATTGTTAACTAAAAGTGTTAAAAACTGTTTTTGATCATTGAAAAAAAGCTGGAATAAAACCTAAATATTAGATGAAGAATGACAATTAGAAATGCTGAATTGCCAACTAACTGAAATAAGTTTAAGTTGAATTACTTAACTTACTAAAACTAAAACTGAAATAAATATTAAACTAAAACTATATATAGAAATTGTGACAAATGACAAAAAAGAAAGACAAAGAAAGACAAACAAATGTCAAAAGTGCAAAAAATTACTAAAATGAAAATATAAAAGTAAAAGTTAATTCAAAATAATAAATAAATGCTATAAATGTATATAAATAATACTAAAATAATGCTGTTTCTGAGTTATGTCTGAATGATCAGAATAATCACAATTACTTTTTTCCCCTTGAACAATTACAGGGACTGCTGAACAATAAATTTCAGATATCTCCAAAAAATAAAATAAAAATACAAATAAAAATAAATAATAATAATAATAATAATAATAATAATAATAATAATAATAAAATATAAACTCTATATAGCAGCCTGTGATTTAAGGTCAGTTGTATTATTATATTATTTATTAATATTTTGAATTAGCTTTTATTTTTGTGTTTTGAGTTTTAATTTTAGTCTACGTTTCAGTAATTTTTCATTTATTTTGTATTTTATTTGTTTATTTATTTGTTTGTTGTAGTAATTTTAGTACTTCCATGTAAACTCATTCTATTTTTAGTTGGCAATGCAACATTTGTAATTTTTAAGATTTTTAAATTTCAATTTTTCATCTTTCATCTTTTATTTTTATTTATATACGTATTATATACATTTCATCTTTTGTATATACACCATTCTTCAGTCTAATACTGAGAAGATTTAAGTCAAGGTGAACCACTTTGTTTTTCATTATTTGTCAGTCTCTGGTGAGCTGCATGCTCAAAGCTTGATTAACAGTGGTAAACAGTTTTAAATCAAACCCTTATATTTTTATTTTATTCATTCTGTTTTTTGAGGTCGCGTGGAATTTTAAGATTGTCGGAATTGTTAGATTGCATTATTTTCTCTGTCCTGTCTCACTGAAGAAGAGATCTAATCAAGCAGGGCCTCAGTACAGACTCTCACTCTTCTCATTAGTCTGAGACGGTTCTTCAGAGAGTCATCATTTGCTCAACGTAATGAATAGGTTAATAAAATAGAATAGTTTAATTATGTTTTACTCCCTCGCTTGTTAATGGTTCCAGAAGTAGCTCAATTCAATAATACGATTCCTGTTATTAATTATCTGTAAGTCAACTTGTTTAAATGGTATTTTACAGTGCCTTGATAAAATTACAGCTAGAGGCAAAGTGGTGATAGACAGACAAAGGCCACGGACAAATTATTATACAACTATTAGCTTGTTTCCAAAGGGTTTTATGTTAATCTTTTAGTGCTTAAGTACCCCACAATTAACATCAGGAGGAGCTGCCTTCCAGCAAGCCTTGCAAATTGAAGTGCTCAGATAAAGAAGTAGTTATTCAGATGTAAACCAGAAGAACGTTGGGCTATCGTACTGAAGTGTACAGGAATTTTTATGTGCGCGAGTGCGCGTGTGATCAAGGAGGTATAACGATATCATTATCTCTCATGGGCTATGACACAAGATGTCTCTTTCAGCCCACTGCGCTTTTGTAAAGCACTAAAGCAGGACGCTAACAGGCAGATGAATGGCTTTCGTCGCTAGCACCAACTGATGAAGGAACACATTTACGTATCAGCACTGGTGGCTTGATATGCAAATGTGGCACTTTGAGAGGGCTATAGGCAGATATGGCTCATTGTTAGGGTTTCGCAGCCCTGTGTTCCTTTTATGCTAAACAGAGTCGTACCCACGGCGAGAGAGCGGCACCCATCTTGTAAATCAGCCTCCATCTCTGCTAGCTTAAATCAACAAAGGATGCCACAACCCTAAAGGACATGTGTGATTAATAGGCTAATTAGAAGCGTTACTATCTTGTATTTCATTTCTGTTTGGGGAAAAAAAAAATCTGTTTCCTATCAAATTAGTAATATAACTGATGTAGTTGGGCCACCCAGACAGAGGGTAAGTGGTAAGTAGCACGCGTTACTGTAGTTTCTCTGGTATTAGTTTTAGTTTTATCCTGTTGCAGAGACTGCTTCATCTTTACTGGCCTTTTAAAAGTTGAAAAGGTCTGTCTTTTGTTTAAAAAGAGAGATTTGTGTATTGTGGCTACCACATTCTAAACAACTTTATTACACTGTATAAACCTTTTGTTAATTGCTTTGGACAGAAAGTGTCGGCCAAGAAACCAAATGGAAAGGGAACCTGGCAACCTGAACAAATAGTGGTAATCTCATTTGAACGACACCACACATACAGTATGTTTACATTAAAGACACAATATTTAATTATTGAAACGGTCTTGTAAGTCAGTCTACAGTCACAAAACTATAAGATAAAGTTGGGTACAAGAGGCTACTCTTACACTGTGCATTTCTGTCATGTGACCATTTGATTAAAAAGGGCCCATGATATACCAGCCTGTGATTTAGGGTCAGTTGTATCATCATATATTATTTATTAAAATTTTGAATTAGCTTTCATTTTTGTATTTTCAGTTTTAATTTTAATTTTAGTCTACGTTTCAGTAATTGTATGTGCTTTTGTATTTTTGTATTGTAATTTTGTAATTTTATTTATTTTATTTATTTATTGTAGTAATTTTAGTACTTCAGTAAAAGTTGTTTAAGATTTTTAAAGGTCCCATATTGTCAAAACTGAAATTTCCTGGCTTTTTTTTCATGATAACTGAGGTCTAGGGGCTATGTAACTACCATATAAGTTTCAAAACAATCAATCCACAGTAAA
>CM077243.1:22924078-23086578 GCA_039654775.1 Spinibarbus caldwelli
TTTGTAGTTGTGAGCCGATAGTAAATCAACTTTATATATCTGAAAGCCTGCTCAGCAAAGCAGTGCAATTACTGTTTAAGACAGCTACTTTTTATTTAATTTTTATCCAGGGTTTGTCTCCTTTATTTTCGCGCCTGTCAGGGAGCCGCTCACCTTCATAAGTCCTTCTCCTGGGGAGGGGAGGATGCTGGGAGAATAAGGCCTCCTGCTATCTTTCCCTCACAGCCTTTAAAACCGCAGCGGCTGCCTCGTAAGCTCGGCACGTCTTGTTCTTGTGGTCGCTGGTTGTATGTTGGCATGCGACCTGTAACGTGGTGAACGTAGGTTTGTTTTATTAATAATGACAAAAAGGGTAAAATTGCATGGGGTATAATTGAAAACCGTTTTTCACAATGGCGTTGTCCAGCTACCCACATAACTAATCGATTATCGTCATACTGCAACATTTATTTGTTTTGCTTTACGCTGTGGGCTGAAATAACGCTTGCGAATGAGTCGACAACCTCAGCCTTTATCTCTCCTGCAAACATCAAGAGATCTCATTATTTAGACACATCTCGGATTTTTTTCCTCCCGTATGCCCCAAGTCAAAATTAGTTTTCACTCCCTCTGTGATCTTCTCTGACTAGGGCGCGCTGGAAGTAAAGAAAATGGCTGTCTTCGCATCAGGGCTGAGTCAAAGACGCACTTCACAGAGCCGTTCTTCCAGCTTAAGCATTGCTAAGTAACCTTCACATTTCACTCATGTAAAAAGCTAATTTCCTTTAAGTTCGCATGTCACTTTCTGCAGGTCTGCTTTGTGGGTACTCTTCAAATGTCTCTGAGCATCTAATTGCGTAGGAAACATCCCAGACAACCCGGTTTGACAGTCCTACTCACAGAATCCTCAATAATTTAACATCCCACATACTTGAAAACATCCCTGACATTAGATACAGCTCCTAAGTGCAACATAAAGAGGCACCGTGTGTCATACCTTTGAGAGAGATTGTCTGTGAAATGGAAAGATATAGAGAGGAGATACACATGGGGAACTGAGAAGAAGAGGTATATAGAGCAGTTGACAAATGCAGAATTTAAAGGCATGATTAAATGAGTTTGCTGGCTGCTTTATCCAACTATAAATAATCATCTGCAAACAATTAGATTCAGTTAATAGTAAATAAATAAACAAATAAATAATTAAAGCTGAAGTGTAAAATGTTGGTCAGGAAAAAAATCATTTGATTTTAACATTAATTACAGCTGAAATATTACTGGATTTTTTTTTTTTTTTAATTTGTGTATATTATTCTCTTTATTATATTTTTAAATACCTTATTCTTATATATACATATATATATATATATATATATATATATATATATATATATATATATATATATATATATATATATATATATATATATATATAAGGGCTGTCAACGTTAACGCATGCGATGAATCTAAAAAATTTAACACGTTAATATTTTTTTAACGCAAATTAATCATTTGATAAGGTCTGACCCCAACTTCTTGCCGTCATTGCAGCGTGGAAGGTTATCTATCATTGTGTGATAAAGGTACAGCAAACCAGTGTTGCCAGGCTCACGGTTTTCCCACACAATTGGGCTATTTTGAAAATGCAGTCGCGGGAAAAATTACAGAGCCGTGGGTTGCGTTTTTTTTTGGGCTACTTTTATAATGTACTGCGGCCGCCCAAAGTGTATATAGACAAATAAAAATGAAAATAGATCCTTTTACTAATGTGTATTATACTTGGAATGTATACCTGGCAACTTAAGAATGGAGAGGCGGTTGTAACATCACAAACAGCGTGAGTTTCAGCCGGAGCATACATGTTAAAGGGGTCCTATTATGCTTTTTTACAAAGTCTTGATTTTGTTTTGGGGGTGTACTAGAACATGCTCTCATGCTTGGTGGTTCAAAAGTCACATTATTTTTCACATAATTTACATTATTACAATACCTTCCAGTATTACCTTCCGAACAGCTTAGACGGCGTTTCATTACTGCCCCGCCCCTTGCCAAAGCAGCAAGTTCGTCAATATTGCCATATCAATTCAGACCCCGAGAATATTGAGGATCGTGCAGAACCTTTGCACGCACAGATATTGCAAGACATATTAAAGTGCTAACGTTATTGTTGTGTTTTTTTTGGCTAAATCACATTTTAGATAGGATGTCAACAACAGCTTAAAAATAACTGCATTTACTAATTTTCTGAAAACAGTCGGTTTTCATCAGAAATATAGTGATATAAAAACACCCGCACCGGGTTTAGATTTTGAAACGTGCAGTGCTCAACCAAGCGTTTTCCCCACCCGCCAACCATTCGAATTTCCGTAGGCAGGATTTATTTTTGTGATATCACAAATACAGGAAAACAACTTTGTAGTCCAAACGAGCCGTTCATTGTAGTTCTTGAATAGGGATTTTTTTTAAAAACGAAATATCTCCATTTAGAGTGGACTTTGAGATTTGTAACTTTGTAGCTCTTTTTATGCCCAAACATACACACTACACACTGACTAAAATTCAAAAAGTGAAAAAGCATAATAGGACCCCTTTAAGGCTTTTTTACACAGCAGAAATAAACATGACAACAGCCACTATAGATTATATAAGATAATAAACACACAATTACAGTAGGATATGGTTAGTATGCGATTTTCTTGAGATTTTGATATTTTCATAACAATAATAAATGTGTACATCTGAAATGCTAATTTGTACAGCGATTAAAAAAGGCTATAAATACCATATTTTAACAACAGTAAACAACCAAATTCCACGTGATCGCAAAAGGAAGTTATTACAAACACTCGATGGTGGTTTAAAGTGAGTTTTGAGTAAAAGTGTACTATTAATCTCATAAATTGTCTTATGTAGCATGATGCTAATGTTAGCTCTAATGCAACTGCAGAGCAGGTCCAATTCTTCTTCATAATGCATTTTGTCATAATACTTCATGTAAGGACGCAAGAAAATGTTTTGTTGTATTTATTTAGAAATACTTTTGATAATAGTTGGGTATACTGGGATTGAAGCCATGTGGCTTGGTAAACGTTTTATTGCCAGTATAAAGGCTGAAAATGGCTGAATAAAAACAGAAGAATAATGATAAAAGAATAATAAGGATTATGTCTCATACCTGAAGGAGGTGTGAAAGGTTCTGTTTCCTTAAACTAGTTTGTCATGCATTTCTTTATTTCAACACATTTACAGGTAAATCCTAGTATTTTAAATTTGTCCATGACTGTGATTAACACGATTAAATTTTTTTAATCAATTGACAGCACTTATATACACACACACACACACACACACACACACACACACACACACACACATATATAGTTTTTATAGATTGTATATATCGTTTTATTTAGATTTATAGCGTTTTTACTATAGTTTTTGTTGTAAGGTATATGCCATTAATAATAAAATGTTATTTTGAAAACTAAAGGTCCCCCCCCCCTATAATATTTGTTGGGAAACTTTTCAAGGGATTCAGCTCACAAATGTCTTCCGTATATTATATGATTTTTTATTTTTTATTTTTTAATTGACTCAAAGTGACATGAATGAGAAACACCCTGCATTTTTTTTAGTTTTGACTGAAGTTTTGAGTAAAGTTCATTAAACCTTTTTCCCCTTACGTTAGTACGTTCCTGGCAGAGTCAATCTTGATTAAGCAGCTAAAAGGTTTTAAAAAACAAGCTGGCTCTTTAAAGTTCAAACCCTGTAAAGCCATGTAAAGTGTTGTGCATGTTGATATGGGCGATTAACTTCCTGTTGTGCCTAAATCTTTACTTTTTAAAGCCGAAATGTACATAAAGTCCCGTCTCCAGAGAGAATTTGGGTGTATGCTTGAGGCAAAAGCTGTTTCACTTGTGATCACTGATCATATGATACACTTACGTAGCACAAGTGCATTGAAGTAGAACTGGTAAATCATTAAATACTTGCTCAATGCAGCTCAAACTGTGCTCACACCACAGAAAAGACTCTTAAACCCCTAGGAGGGCAGGCACCATTACACCCAGCCTTCACTTTCTAGTCATTACCTAAGAAAACAGAATTAATACAGTTTTATGCACACTACAGCCATTTAAAATACATTACTGCCACACATCTGAGAGACAGTTATGAAGGTCAAATGCATTAAAGTGCTTCTTCAGTGATTGGCGCACCGAACGTTTTCCCACTCTCAGCGTGACTTTTATACCACGTGTAATCGCAGTCTGCGCTTCAAATATAATTTATAGGTCTGACCCGTATATATACACGATTTATGCAAAGCACATTAAATGTGCTTAATAAGTACAAACAGAAAATCAGACCGACATTTCATTGACTTAAATACACACAAAGAAGTTTGTTTTCCCTCTGATCTTCGGCTCATCAGAAAAAAACAAGTCTTGCACGAAAGACGAGGAAAGTTTCATACCCACAGAAAACATTTTTTTTTTTTTTTTACAGACCCAGAGAGAAAACATATCAAAAAACATTTTACTACATGTCTTTTGCAAGCACAAAAAGCTGAAATGGTGTCAAGAGAAAACAAAACAGAAAGCTTGTTTCTTCTAACAATTGCTTTAAGCTACAAAATCTCCTTGAATCCCAAGCCTCCCGTTACTGTCGAATTTCCACTCTCTTTCTCTCACTCGCTCGCTCTTAAAGGGAAAGCAGGCCCTTCTGTTGGGCCTGATAGGTTGTAGGCTGATGCTTAGCAACAACATTCCTGCGCCTTAAGTAGCAGTAAGCCCCTGGCTGAACTCTTTGAAGTGGCTGTCAGGCCACATTTATTTCGTTTTAGCACTTTGTCTACTTGTCCAGATATATAAGGAGATAAAAAGCACTGGTGTTTACACTGATCTTTGCCTCTCTTTCTCTCTCCCTCTGTCTGTCTCACTCTATCTCTGTATATCTCTTTTGCGGCGCTGGTAATTAGATTGTAGCCCTGATCAGGCCTGGTAAGGATAAGACGTGCTGCAAGTTGCGCTGGGCACGCTCGACTCTTGATGTTTCGGCGAAGGATCTCTCCAGCTTTGGGGGTTCGCGCGAAACCAAATCATAGCGTTAACTGCATCTTAGCCACCCGTTCACCTCTTCCCACTCTCTGGGGTGGGGATTTGTTTGGAGCTGATAATCACAAATGGCTGGATTTTTCGTCATTTATTTGTGGGGGAGAAAAAAGGACATGCGAAGGGAAGAGGGAGCATGAGTATGATGTATAATCCAGGAGACGAGTCGTATTTCACTGTGACATTTTCAGCAAGCAGTCCTCCCTTTGAGTGCAGAGCTCCTGTTGGGCTGAGAGCTGCTGTGGCTTTCTCTGTTAATGCCATTATTAGAGACTTTTTTCTTTCTCCAGCTTGTAAATTTCTGCTGCATTATCATAAAGTGTAGTGATTACTCAGTGTATAAAGACAATAATGATGTGAGCAGGCAGCATATGCCCAAGGCCTGGAGAACAAGAGCTCTGTGTGCTGAGATGAGAGGCTCATGCAAACCTGACGCTGCAGCGCCCCCATCTGACCAGTGCAGGAAGTAGTGCACGCCGTCGCAATGGGGTGTGTGAGAGCGTGTGAGTGGGTGGTGAGAAAGAAAGCAAGAAAAGAAGGTAGAATGAATGAGAGCTCCAGTGTTGAGACTGGAGAATGTGTCTTGGCTTTTGACTCTGGATGTTGTTTTAAATCTTAGAAGGATGCACAGTTAGCTGCTGCCACTCCTCAAAGACCTCCCAAAGTTACCGCACCATATGGTCCATATTTCTCTGAATAAGGGCGGCTGGATTTCGGCCTTGATGGATATTCATCTGAGCAGTGGGATGAGTGAAGGTTCTTGCTTTCTCCTCGTGGCTCAGTGGCAAAACTGCATTTGAAGATACTTTCATCTAGACTCTAGATTGCATGCTCTCTCTGTCAGCCATCCTTCTGTTCAGACTCATAATGGATTAAAGTCCCAAAAACAACCTGAGCAACCTTCAGTTGCAGCATTTTTATGCATTTATTTATATAAATATTTTAATGTATTTCTATTTTAAGTATTTTTTAAATTTTATATATATATATATAATTATTTAATTTTATATATATATATATATATATATATATATATATATATATATATATATATATATATATATATATATAAAATATATATTTAATTGTGCATTGTGCATGTGTGAGCATGATCTATTTTCATACTACCTAACCCTCCCAAATAGCATTTATCATGTCATTGCATTGATAGAAAATATAAAATCAGATAGTATTTATTTTAAAGAAAGTTCACCCAAGAACACTTTCAGGCAAATCACGTAAAAAAAAAAAAAAAAAGTTTGTTTGAAGTGATATAACATAATACATTCAAAACTTAGACTAAATGTATTCAAACACTTTCTGTTTGTCTAAAGTTAGCCTGATGAACTACACCTGTGGTTGATCTACTAGGTCATCTGTGTGAACTTTATGCTTAACTGGCTTCATACTTACAAACCTCTCCAATACCTGTTGGTTAAAATTAATTCAAGCATGGTTCAGAAGAATCTTTTTATATCTATTGTATTGTTTGTTTGCAGGTGGCACTTGCTTTGATATTGCATTAATGCAATAACATTCAGACATTTTTAACTGTCCAAATACTTTTTAGGGCCACTGTATTATCCTTCATTATAGACGGACAGATCAGAGCATACAGGTTGCCATTTATTTGATGGATAGCGATGCATATCTTTTAAAAGCAACTAAAAACAAAGTGCTTTGTGAACGGAGAAGCTCTTAACTGCCTGTGCGTGCTCAAAGCTCCCAGACTGAATGAATTCAAAGGGCCCGGGGTGACCCCTTGGCTTGTGATTATGTTTGTGTAAAATCTTAAGGATGCCGATCAAAGCAAGGCTCTTGTCCGCCTGCCCTTTTTTTCTGAGATAACAGCTGGCATTCAAACAGAGTTTTCCTTTAACTTTTTTTTTTTCTGCTGGGATTCCCATTATGAGGCAGGCCTCCTTTCTCATCTCGAGGATGGCTCATTGAATAAAGAGAAAGAGAGGAGTGGATGGGAGGGGAGGAAGTGGAGAGAGGGCTCTGATTAATCTTCTTCCAGGGTGGGGGTGTTTGATCAGCGGACTTGGCCCGGGAGGGGTGGGATGGTTAGGAGAGAGGGGGTATCTCTGATGTTGACAGCAGGCGACTTTTGCGCACGGCATGTGATTGACGTGCCTGGCCGCTGGGCCGGAGGGGGGGTGCTCTGTGTCCGGTGGGGCATAACCGGCCCCTGTCTGTGGGTGGTGGTGTTAATAATGTGGCAACTGGGAAGATTAATTGTAGACAAGCAGCAGGATTACGAGCGGCTTTGTGGCCGGGACAGGGCTGTTTGGTGGGGAAGGCCTCTGATCTGTCAGGTCCAGAGGAAATTAGTCAGGGCGGACTGAAGCTGACACTAAAAACGCTGCTTTAGGATATTAAAGCCAAATGGCCAGAGGAGATTGAAATGGTAACAAGGAAACTGCTGACGTACTCTGAAAGCCTGATGCAGCTGCACCCCACTGGATTTGTGTAATTAGGACAATAATTAGTCATGTGATAATGACGACGGGGGGAAAAAGTAATACGTTTTAAAAGAAAACATTTTCTGTTGCTTGGCAACTATAAACAGCTTGCAGATAGTTAACCTTTGGAAGAGTGTTTTGGAATGTTTTAGTATACATTAGTGTCTATCATAAATATTGCTATATTTACACTTTATATTATTTTCGCTTAATATAAAATACTTAATATTAATATTTTTATTCAGCAAAAATAAAAAATTAAAATAAATGCCGCTCTTTGAACTTTCTGTTCTTTAAACAATTCTGAAAAAAGAACCACTGTTTCTGCGAAAATATGAAGCATCACAACTGTTTTCAACATTGACAATAAGAAGAAATGTTTCTTGATGAAAAGTCAGCTTTGCCATCACAGAAATAAATTACATTTGAAAACATTCAAATAGATAACAGTTATTTTAAATTGTAAGTGTAAATGCAGCCTTGGTGAGAATAAGAGATTCTTTCAAAAACATAAAAAAAAATTGTACCGACCCCAAACCTTTGAACGGTATATGAATAATGCATTCTCAGTGCTAAACTGAGTGTCTTCAATGAATGAATTAAAAATAGGCCGCATCTACTCTGTTTATTTGTCATTTTAGCCCTCACAATGATTAAATGCTCTGAGAATTCCTACCTGCAGAAGAGCAGAATATTTTCACAAAGGCATCAGATCAACACATCATGATATACTGTGTTTTTGGTCCTTGAAAGAAGACAAAGGAGGTAGAAAACAACACTTGTGACCTACCAGAAGCACACAGGCCATCTGTATTCTCTCCAGCTCCTCCCCTGTTCTTTCTGTCTATGCGGTGGCCTTTATGTGAATATATTTGTATTTTTAAGGTCGGCCAGTGAGAGATGAGTTTACTTAAACTCAGGTCTGGCCTTTGGAGAGCAGTAATTTCATGCCACCTGTTAGATTGTCAACACACAACAGCGTGTGCTTTTGAGTGGCAGGCTGACCCGGGCCTGACCCGCGGGGCTCTTCATGGCTGAATGGTGACTGGGACCCTTCCCCTGGTGGCCCCCTCTCTTAAACAGGCAGGGGACAGGTAATCAAAGCCAGGGCCCGTCCTCACCTTTCACTCCCCTACCTGCAAAATAATGAAAGTTGCCCTCATCCTGCACCCCTGATAAAATAAGAACACCGCTCCTAACATTTCCTCTCCTCGCTGCTGATAAAATTTATGGCATTTAGACAATCAGTCGTGGCAGTGAAATCTCACCCGCATTCTTCGGTTGTCTCTCACCCTGCCGAGCCTTTCCATTCTCTCTCCCTTTTGTGTCATCAATCTGGGAAAATATTCTAGATTGCTCATGACAAATGAGTTCTTTTCATTTAACTCAAATAGGATCATTGCATACAGAAAACAATAACCAACATTTCTCCTGTCTGTGCTGGATAATGAATCACTGGAGACGTAAATGTTCGCAGGTGTGTAAACTGAGCACGCTGAATTTATGTTTGTTCAAACTCTTGTTCTTTCAGGACGCCGCCTGTGATGTGAGATCCGAATCCACCGCTACACCATACACCCCGCTGCCACGAGGATCCAAAGATGCCCGGAACCACAAAGGTAGTGTTATTTAGACAAAATGACAGGTATCTAAACAAAGGCAAACTCGATTGCTAATAGAAGCTGTGCAGAAGAGATGATTCTGATGTGCTGGACTCTTTCATGCCGGCCACATTTATCATGCTCTTTTGTCTGTGCAATGCAAAGCGCTGTTTTTATGTCACGGCCACAGCGGTGGTACTTTCATGCGAGGTCAGCTGTGTGCCTCTCAGCCCCCCACCAAGGACAGATCTATTTCACAAAGGCTGACCTGCACCTCTCAAGTGATGTAGAGGAAAGCCCAGTGCTTTGTCAAAATCATGCTGCTTGAGAATAGTCCATTAAAAGGTGAACGGAGCTGACATATGAAATATTTTTTCTCCCTTTTAGATTTGGGCTAGCTGACACTCTCCATTTGTTATTTTTACGATACTGTACTGCAGCGTTAGATAACACAAGCCCTCATCTTTGTCCTTCGCCTCGTTTTATTCCTCTGCCTTTATCACGCCATTTTTATTTATCTTGACTTATTGCCTATTCTATTTGCTTAATGCATCGGCTCTGACACTGTAACTCTTTACTAAAGCTCACCTTTGGCTGTGCCATGAAAATGCTTTAATAGAATAGCCATGACACTAAAAGATGCAGTTCACCTCCAAGACACTGTCAGTGGAAGTCGAGCATTGTGTTTGCTGATAATTCATGGGGTGTCTGTGTAATCGTAATGCAGTGCAGTTATTACTTGCTTATATATTGTAGTATTTTGCTCTAAAAGTTTACCCACAAATTACAGTTCTGTCATCATTCACTCATCCTCATGAATGAAAGTCAGTGGGGTCCAAAACAACCCCATACAAAAAGAAAAATAAAGCATCTACTGGTTTTGAATGATGTGAGCATGAGTAAATGATGAATTTTCAATTTTGGGTAAAGTATCCCTTTAAGAAAAACAGCAAAACGATGCATCAAACACATGAATTGAGAATGTCAACACTATGTACATGTCAAAGCTTAGTGTATGCATTGACATGTATAATGACATATATACTTTTCAATATTAGCCATATATATTATAAATGATAAATATTATAGTGAATATTAATTAAGGTATATTCAGTAGACACAGTATAGTCAGATGTCTGGAATGATTTTAATCTGAAATAACTTTTCTGAAGTCTGAGTATAGAGATATTTTACAATATATGCAATATATATGCAGTATTATAGTTTTATGCAGTAGAATGGCTGAAATTAGGGCATGCTTCCATAGGTAAAAGCCTAGTCCCGTCATGTTTGCTATATGTTACTTGCTGCCTTGCAGTGGCCGGCAGGATTAGCGGCGTATATGACAGCAGGCTGTCTCAAACAGGGACCCACTCTACCTTTTCTCAATATTTTTACAATTGATGTCACCTGCGCCAGGCCCCCAGAGCCAAGGTGCCATGGGTAATTACAGCAGACAGAAGGTCTGAGGAGGGAAGAGAGAGGACCGGCTATATGCATTGCATGGGAGGTCTTGGCTTTGGGTTATAAGACCCTTGTCTGCTGTTTTGGGGGAAAATTGGGAAGTGGACAAACAGCGAGCAGACAGGAGAGGCTCAGAGGAGAGAAATAGAAGAGGGGATAGCAGAAGCTAAGAAAGGAGGATATGTGGCATGCCTGGCATGACACGGAGAACCATGAGAGTCTGGAGACGGAGGGGGGTGGAGAGCGTGGCCGCAGGAAGTAGCGCTGCTGTCAGCTCCCACCAGCTTTAAACCGGCCTGTCGCCTGAACCTAGCCCAAAGTTTCTTTCAAGAGACAAATGTCGTCTTAAAGGAACAGTTCACCCAAAAATGATATACTCATCCTCTTGTCCTTCTAAACCTCCATACTGTTTGTTTATCCAAAGAAAAATCTTCCTGCAATGATTGTATTTACAGACAAAGGTGGTTCTGTTAAACTCCAAAAGAGTCAGATTTGAAAGATAAAAGACTTTCAGTGAATATGAACATATGATTTAATATGTGCATTTAAGGGCTCCATTAAGATAGCCATGAATGTTAGGATTGCAATTTTTTCCATGAAATAATTTTTTAAAATTATAATTTATTTTTCTGTTAAATAATTTTTATTTTAATATACAGTTAATGTATTAAAATTAGTTACTTTTTAATAAATAGCAATATTTCTTATTTGTAGAAACAGTGTTATTTTGAATAATAATAATAATTATTATTATTATTATTATTATTATTATTATTATTATTATTCAGAAAGAAAAAACACTTTTTTAACCCTAATCGTGCAAATGCTATTTTTTGTTTTGTTTTTTTAGGGGGTGAACTGTTGCTTTAAATATAAAGCTCCACCTCTCAACCAAACTACATGAGACAATGTTTGTCTTTCCACAGGCGCAAATACATACAAAAATAAAGTGGAGTCACCGCACTCACCACTGTCATATTCTAGATAGCCATATTAATAACAATCATCATGACAGGTCACACAACTGCCCTGGAACTTCATACATAATTGAAATGGAAAATATACAAATCCTCATATAAGTCTCTAGACATTTTAAAGCAGCAACCACCACTTTTGAATTCCCATCATTCATCTTCAGTGTGGCAAGCGAACCAGAGGCTGTTGAGGGCGAAACCGTACTCCTCCATCAGTCGTGTGCACGCCGCCTTTAAAATGCTCCTATTCTGGGCCCTGCTCCAGCGGAGTTGACTGTATTTTAAATGGCACACAACTAAACCCTTGAGGCAGGCAGCCTTCAAAGAGAAAATCTTAACTGAAGACCCCCCAGGGACCGCGCTTTTTTTTTTTCTTGCCACCTACAGTTTTCCGTCATTACATCGCCGCTGATTTGTAGCCCCGAAACGGGACTGCATATGAAGAATAAACGACTTTACAGTCATGGCACAACAAATAAACAAACATCTGGAACCGTTCAGAGGGCGCCATTAAAACAGTACATTTCTTGCCCAAAATGTGAAAATGATGACAAATGTGCTGTCACAGAGGCTGGGAGAGGCCAGATGATGGAGCAGTGGGTGCTAAGCACTGACTTTTAGAGCTCAGCAGGACAGAGAGAGAATTACACCTGCTGTTTGTCTGCCTACCCTCCATTAACTTACATCTGGATAGCGTGCATCACTCAATTACCAAAGTCTGGATCCGCACCAGCATTGTTTAGCTAAAATGCCATGTTTAACATATATACAGCCCTAGACAGAGATATTTATGCCAGCAATCCTGTGTAATTGAGATAAATTTGATTGGTGTTGGTGATGTGCTATTGCTTGTCTCGTTTTACAGCCCAATGGATATGCAATAGCCCTAAGCTTTGCCTTTGGCAGAGTTGCCTCTTAATTATGGCCTGTCGAGCAGTTGTTCTTCTGCCGTTTTCTAAGCATGAGTTTGCATGTGTGCAAACTGCATAAAACTGAATCCTGCAGGCCAAACTTCACGGTAAGCTTGTTGAGCTGTCATTCTCTCTTCCAGACAGTGTGTGTGTCGATCTTTGCATCCACCTTTAAAATTTGATATTGGAAAAGTGCTTGTACATGCTCAATGAGATTCTAAAGGCTCTCTCGTAATGGTTGTAACAGTAATGTTTTTCCCTTGACGAGTGTTATACTCAAACCAGCTCCAAACTTTGGCCCTGTCAGACATTATGATGGGGATTTTGGAATCCTGACTTATTTACTGTCTTATTGGTATTTTTAGGAGACTGGTTATGACAGATTGTTTTTTTTGTTTTTTTTTTCGTTTAGTAAGCACTGCAAATGTATGCACAGAAATGATTTACTGTATATCCTAAAATGCATGAATATAGTTGCACTGTACTTTCAGTATTGAAGTAATTATTAGGGATGCATGATATATCAATACCATATTGGTTATTGGCTGGCCGATATTGGATTTTTAACTATACGTGCTCATTTTTCCATATTAGATTGCCTTTTCTGTCATCTAACATACGCTTAAAGTTTATTTGTAAGATCACTGCGAATTTTATTTGCAAATAAATATCCTTTTTCATATGTGCATGTGTCATATGTACATTTCAAATGCACTTCCTAAAAATCACTTATTTTAGTGGTAGACAAAAGGTAGAACTTTTTTTAACAATTTATCAGCATCTTTCAGTTTGCACATCCCTTTTAATTATACACTATAACTGATATTTCACGCAACATAAATATGAGTCCTACCTTTTGAAACATTACGTGGATGCCTCTGATGCTCTGAAATGTGTTGCCTATGTAGACGGCTCAGTACGTTTTGAAACAGAGCCAATAGTAAATCTGAGAGTAGCTATTTTATTTTCTACAACTCATAAATTTGTTGACCACAGAGTTATATTCGTGTCTTAATAAGAAAGAATCGAATATGAAATCCATTGCTTCATTCCTGAAGAGAATGCCGTATGTTTATTCCCTTACATAGTTCTTGGCCAAATGGCTGACATGTGTTCTCAATTGATCTGGATGAGGGAGAACTGTCTCACGGATATTTTTGCTGCGTGACAGTGTTATGATCCAAAGGGTTTTCCAGCTCTGATGAGGTGATTAGGATCTCTGTATAATGAGTTTGGGGTGTTTTGCGGCCATTTAAAGCCCCTTTATAAAACACACCTATAATTCCAGCTACGGCTAAGTAATGAGCTCCTATAAAACATGAATGGCCATCACGCAAGTTTATATTGACTTTCAGATTTACACCTCGGCTCTCCTCAGATCAGGTGCCAAAACATAATGGATGGAAAAAGAGGTCAGTGCGATATTGATTCGTATTAGTCATTTGATGTAACTCCCATACATCTGCTTTGGATATCATTGGTCTTCTACAGCCCTGATTAATTGCTTGTAATGGCTTTCAATCCATCTGTGGGAGACCACTGCCTTAAGCTGACTCCTCCAGGCCTGTAGATTTGTATAGGAGCTGCCAGGGGCTGTTTTTTGGGCCTCTCTTTGTGAGGACTGCTTTTGTTTCCTTTGTCGGAGAGAGATGATATGATATGATTTCTCTCAAGAGGTTGCAGTGGGCCTCCCAGGACTGCTTTGGCACAGGAGCATGAATATCCATTAGTCTGGAGATGGAGATTAATGGAGGAAGACAGAGGAAGAGCCAGGCCATTCCAGCCATTCTTCACCATCTATCAGAGCGAGAGAGAAAAGAACACAGAGATGGGATCGGATTCTTCCATGAGGCAGTCAAGAGTCCTGTTTATCACCGAGCCTGGAACGCACCCCTCTCTCTCTCTCTTTCTTTCTTTTCTCGGAGCAGGGTAGATTAAAACACCAGGACAGTCTTAACTTCCCTGACAGTTTCAACTGCTGAACTCGGGCTTGGCATCCCGAACTGTTCTTAGATGGCTTCTCTGTCTTCAGTGTCATTATCTCCATATGAGATGGCACTGCATTCGTTGAATAATTCTGTTTGTGTTGGATTTGAGGATGTGTCATCAACACCATTGTTTTTTTCTTTGTCGTTCTTTCTTTTTTTCCTCCTATACTTTGCTGTTTGATGTAGTGGAATGAGTCTCTGAAGGCGCAGCTGAAATGTGGAGAAGGGTTTCAACGTGACGCTGTCGATATGGCGTTGTTTATTTTAATATCATTTAACATATTTGTTTGTACTTTGGTGCAGTCATTGAAATATGAAAGTGAGAGATCATTTCTTTTTAATGATTCAAGTTAATAAGGCATGTTAATATCTAATGGTAGCTGTGCTCCTTGTGATGCTCAAAGAAAACTGTTCTCAAAAGCCTGCTGTAATGTTTGTGAATTAAAATGGCCTTTTAAGAAGTCCCTCCAAACATAGTCTCATCTCTAATCTGACTGGCTGGTTTTACACATCTTTTGCGAGTGAAGGCACTCTGATTCTTTTCTTTTATCAGTACATCTGGAAACAAATCGATGTTGCAAAAACTAGGAAGAACTAGTCACCAGATTGTGTGTCCTGAAAATCCTGAAAAAAAAAAATGTATCAGGGTTTTTGCAAATATTAAGCAGCACAACTGTTTTCGGCATTGTGAATAATAAGAAATGTTTTTTGAGCAGGATATCAGAATGATTTCTGAAGGATCATGTGACACTGAAGACTGAAGTAATGATGCTAAAATTACATTTTAAATATATTAAAATAGAAAACAGTTTTAAATTATGATAATATAAAGATCTTACAGACCTCAAACTTTGAACAGTAGTGTATGTTGATCAGTTCAGTTATTTTTTTGCAATGTTTCATCTTTAAAACACGCTTTAAAACTATTTTTTTTTTTTTTCACAATTCCATTATATTCTTATGGAGAATATCCATTATGTACTATAATATCACCACATTTTTTTAACAATACAATGTACTAATTGCACAGCATTCATTACACATTACATTAACCAGTACATTGTGTAGAGGTGCGATACAGCACAGTCTCAGTAACTCTCTGATTTCTGTCTACAAGTATGGTCTTTGCAACCCAAATCCTTTAGCATTAGCCCACCAGCAGCAGTTAATTCACTGCTAAAGCTGCTATGTCATCGCTTTAGAGTCTTTAATCAGTACGGCTTCGCCTCATAAAATTACAGCACCCGTGATGAAGCAGTCCCTCCCAGATGATCTATTAATACACACACAAAAGAAACACCGGTGACCATTAAGCGATACCTCAGAACGGAGAATGTGTCAGCGTGATGGACAAGGACATGAATTGAAGCCAGCCTGCCCAGCCCATTCGCAATAACATACTTGCGGTACTTGGGGCTTTGGTCTGCTTCCCAGTCGTGCTGGACCATCTCAGGAGACTGACAGCAAATATATCATACAAATGGATACCCCATGCCTGCGTTCTAATCAGCTTTAAAAGTGATTGCTAATGCAGTCTAAGCATTATTCATGTTTGTGCATGATTTGTGACTTGAGTTTAGGACATCTGAGATGCAGGATAGTATTTCCTGTGTGCTTTTAGTCCTGCCAAGAGTTTAGAGCAGGTTAGCGTGGCTTTCACAGTCTCGAACCCCAGGACTTTATCATTGTAATTTATGAGGGAAGAGGCGAGCCATATGGTTTGGATATTTTTACGGCGGGATCGATGCGGGGTCCTCGAATTTCCCTTCTCTTGCTTAGGTTGATATGGATGGCTGTGTTCATGTCAGGGGGTTCCTCAACCCTCTCAGATGCTGAGACACCGAGTCCTGGCAGATGTTGAGCAACTTGTCTTTTTGATGGCGAAACTGATCTGTGCACAATGAGCCCTGATTGCATTATAATGATCATGTGACGGGCCAGTGGAAAACTTTATGAAGACAAATGCTGCTTGCAGGAAGAGAAAAACACACCGAAGGGTTATAATTCAGAACCGTGGAAGACACATGCTGGAACTATTTATTATTCATTATTATTCATAGCGAGGCCTTTTTTGGCAGCATTTGCGTTTGTTAGTGTGATTCAATATACAATCAATTTATAAATGATAGCAATTAATTCGGTGACAGCTTCCATTTATTCTATTTTAATTATGTATCATGTGTTTTTCAGGCTTATTAATCATCGGTGATAGATGAAAACATGTTATGAAAGATGTCTGTTCAATTCTCTACAAAAATGGCAAAATGCACTTTCAAAAATGCAATTCATCTATACAGTAATTTGGATAAACTACTTCTATGATGAGCAAGAACATGTCAAAATTGGATATTTTTGTGGTGACAAAGTCAAACATGTCAGGGTGATACAACTGTTCTGATATCATCATAAAGTGAAATGACTTTCTTGAAAAGCAAACTTTAAGTAAGCTTTTATTTGTAGTATTCTCTTGACTGTGTTAAGATCAATAAGTTTCTTAAAATATCAGATAATTTGACTTTTATATGACAAGGTAAGGTTAATTCAGGTTTTAAAATGTCAAGTTTGTGCAGCTCCCCAAAAATGTGAGATGCATATACAAAAGCTTTCCATTTAAAATATTTACAAAAATATTAAGCAGCACAACTGTTTTCAACATTAATAATAATAAGAAATGTTTTTGAGCAGCAAATCAGCATAATAGAATGATTTGTGAAGGATCATGTGACACTGAAGACTGGAGTAATGACGCTGAAAATTCAATCACAAGAATAAATTACATTTTAAAATATATTCAAATAGAAAACGGCTATTTTAAATTATAATATTATTTCACAATATTAGTGTTTTGATTCGAATAAATAATGCTTGGTGAACATAAGAAACTTCTTCAGAAACAAACTTTTTAACAGTTGTGTGTGTTGTCATTAAACTTTTCTTGAAAATGATACAAAAGCTCCATTAGCATAAAGAACAAAGCACAGTGATGATTGAATAAACAATTGGAGACAATGACTGACACACAGTAACCTGTGACCTCCGTTCCTCCATTCGATCCACAGATTTTCTTGAGATGAAATCATTGTGGTGGAAGGGACTGAACTCATCTGTCAGTTACAGCAAGCTCCATTGGACTGTTGTCAAAACTGTGTTCTTGCTCCCTGGTGAATTTACTGATTTGTTGTCAACTGTACCTCAGCACAGCATCACGAAACACCCGCGCCCCGCTCTGATGTCTGAACACGGCCTATTACGAGAGGATCAGCGTAGCTCAAGTTAATGACCTAGCACATCATTTATTCCACGTGAATGCTGGGAAATGGACAGTTAGCACTCACTGCCATGCAGCAGCCTCGAAGAGGGCAGATCTTCTCTGTCAGAGACTCAGAGCGCAAATTGATGAGTGACATTTACTGTGGTTGATGGCTCGCTCCAAAGTGGAGCAGGACTTTTGGCCAAATTTGAGCAGGCACTTGAACTTAATGTCAAAATTGAATAAAGTCAGCTGAGGTCAGGTACCTTGAGCTGTGCCGTTCACTCCTTAAGCATATTTTACGTTTCAGCACGAATAATTATAGGGTCGGTCGAAATGGTTCTGAAAATAAACAGATAACTAGGTCAAACAAGGCTTTGCATCTCAGGCAACTTTTTAATCTGTCAAAATGATTTGTCTATGAAGTCGAACGAAAGAGAGCAGGTTTCCCCATCATATTAATGTAAGCGGACACATTGTTTTACTGTCATAATTTGATTGGGTGATCATTTCTGACATGTTGTGTCGCTGTAAGACTGTTGAGTTGATTGAGTTATAGAGGTCAGACACTGAAATTGAATTCCAGATTGCTGTCATTTGAATGAGTACTTTCCTCATTTCCCTAGGAAATCATGCCTCTTCAGTCTCGCTGCTGGTTTAACCACTCAACTTCAGGTCACCTAGCCAATGTAAGATGCCAGGATCAAGTTCTGCTGCTGTCGTGTTCAGTTTGATGGATTCTCTGATCTCCAGAAGTCATTTATTGGACTGTTATTTAGTGAACAAAATGGATTTGCACAAAGGATTTGGCAGCTTTATGTTCTGTTGTAAACCACACTGTAGCTTCTGCTAATGAGCTGCATTAGATAATATCTGTTTCAAATACAGTTATTTTGTTCCTAACCAGCACACATTTGTGAATTTAGAGAATAACTGCAGAGAGATGTTTTTAATTTAGTTTGGCCTCGATGTGGGCCACTGAAACTATTTGTAGTGCAAAATGTATTTATAAAGTTGTGCTATGCCCTTCTTTTCTCATAAATTTGCATAATCATTGCAAAATCTATACTGTATTTTATTTTAAGTAAAATAGATATTTACATATTGAAAGATTATTTTATTGTAAATATGCTAAATAATTTGCATATTGTTACGGAGCCGATGAGACGTGAGGCGTGCTGATCCATGTGCAAGCTTTTATTTAAAGGCGTGGTCACAAAACAGATAGAGGTCAAACAATGGCAGACAAGTATAACGTGGGCAAGACACAAGAGTATTCCGAGAGCATGCATGGGTCGTCGATCAGCGAACAATATCCAGAGGGCTTGACGAGGGGTAATCCGAGTACACGAGCAATAGTCCAGGCAGGGGCAAACAGAGTCCAAACGGCAAAACGATAGGGCAATCCAAAAATACAAAAGCAGGAGTCAAAACACGGGAAAACAGGCTAGGCAAGAACAAACTAGGAAAGGCTCCGTAGAGTAGCTATAAGCAATGACTGCGATAAACGCTAAACAATACTCGGCAGTGAGGAAGAGGAAGTCCAGGGTTTATGTAAAGCGTGTGATGGGAATCAGCTGTGTAATCAGTGCAATCAGCTGTGTGTGTGTCAGTGCAATGGATGATGGGAACTGTAGTCCTTGGTGAAGTGCAACAGTAGTGTAGTGCAAGAGTTCATGTGGTGAGCGGGTGACCTCTGGTGGTGAGTGAACGGAAGTTCATAAACCGGATTCGTGACATATATTCAGCAAGGAGTGTGACAAAACCGAGGCTGAAATGATTTGGTCAGTAGTAAAACAGTAATATTGTGAAATATTCAAATTTATATTCTAATTAAAAATTACTGCAGTTTATTATATATTAAATTAATAATATAAATTAAATATTAATACATTTTAATTTATTCCTGTGATGCAAAGCTGAATTTTCAGCATCATTACTCTAGTCTTCAGTGTCACATGATCCTTCAGAAAACATTGTAATATGCTGATTTGCTGCTGAAGAAACATTTTTCATGATTATCAAGTGTTGAAAACAGACTTTTATGTAAAAGTCTTAACTGTCATTTTTGATCAGTTTAATTCATACTTGCTGAATAAAAGTATTAACTTCCTACTGAACCCAAAGGTGGTACTACTACTATAATAATGTAATAATAATAATAATAATACTTATTTATTATTTGTGTATTATTTATTTGGGTATTATTTGTGTGTGTGCTGTATATGTATTTGTTTTATTTTAATTTATTTAGAACTGCCCTGAAGGAGCTGCACAATTTTTACACAGTATCTATTCCATAACAAATAATAACTTAATTTGCACAAGTGAGCAGTTTGCATGCCGTTGGATCTTTATATTGTGCGTTTCCTCCACGGGCATCTCCACTGACTGCTTGCAGCCATGCTATAGTTGCGTGTGATAAATGTCTCGTAGATTGTGCAAAGGCTGTGTAAACTTCTGAACTGAAGTGTATGTGTGTGTCTCGGAGAGCTCAGATCTTCTCAAATTCTCTTAAAATACGCCTCTGCACTTGACACCATTAAGCCTCTGTTAACCAGCCTCCCCAGAGAGCAGCTTGAAATTGTACCACCTCCAGCAAACTATTTTACCATTCAGCATCGCCTGAGATACAAGCGTAACACGGTTTGTTCTCAGGAAGCATGAAGCAAATAAAAGACAAAAATGGCATGAAATAAAACACATCGGAATGAACACACATGTCCTGAAGTGCAATTCCTCCCTCAGCAAGGAAGCGAGCAAAGGCGTGTTCATATCCAGTGACCCGGCTGCCCCGTTCATGTTGTGACTCAGGGCGATACTTTGTGTTTATGCCTTAAAGTAGCCATAGCTTTTCCCCTAGAAAACTGGGAGTGCTACTCTCAGGATATTAAATATAGTCCTGTAAAAGTAGCAGTCTGAGGAACGCTTTCGACTGGAGGACAATCCCAAATATCACCTCGGTTTTCATATACAGGCCGGTTTATCTGAATACGGCGCAATATATGGTGATGATGACCAGCGTGGAGGCTCGGCTGATATTAAGATAACCTTGGGGATGAGAAAGGAGGGGTGGAGAGCCACGAGCTCGGCTTCCAGAATCACTAACTAACAGTGACATTTGGGCAGTGCAACTGTTCAAGTCACTGCGCAAATCACAACTGATATTTGCTGAACTTTAAGCTCTATTCAAGGTAGCGTTTTTTTTTTTTGTTTGTTTTTTTTTTGTTTGTTTGGTTTTTTTGGTCCAGCTAATATTATCTTCCAATATCCAATGCAACGGGCAATCCCTTCTTTATCCGGTAGAATTTTTCTGCCTTTACGATATAGATATATGAATGAATGAGAGAGATTAGCGCGCTGGACGTATATTGGATGATATCTGACTCCATTAGTGGCAATGCCCTTAAAAGGACATCCTGGCTTTCTTATATTTGGACAGCCGCCCCCTGTCCTTCCATTCCCCTGCCCAGACTCACTCGTGCAGCCAAGCACATAATGCGCTAGGAGCTCGGTAACATGTACGATTATAATTAGCTTTGTCAGGTCCTCGCCCCTACAACCCCCATGCAGATAATATGATAATACGTCTTCATAACCGACTGACCTTACATGCTCAATATTTCTCCCCTTATGAAGATTACATGTCAATAAAGTAATTGAGTCTTGGGCTGTGTGGCAAGTGAAGATTTAGGTTATTGGACTTTTCGGGAGCAGTGATGTATGACCGTTATTATTCCACCTGTCAGGGGATGTGCAGGCCGCTGATGACGGTCCGAGGATGTCAGGAGAGGGAGAATAAAAACGGGGGGAGACGTCCTCTTCGGCTTGAGTGTTATGTCGTTAATCACCCCTCATTTTCTCCGCTCCGTTCCTCCTGCATCCGCAAACTGTATGTGTCTTATTAATTAGGGAGAGGAGACTTACAGTAAAGCCATCCATTAAGAGGGGGCCGAGAGGGCTTCCACAATAGCGTCTCATCATCGCCGGCCTGCCTTCATATATCCAAACCTCATGAGATCATCCATTATAATTCCCCAGGATATTATTTTCTCTTTCTTCTCAAGTGTAAGGTCTCTGTCTGTAGGCCCCTGTCAGGCACGAGCGCTTTTGTAATTGCGACTCAAAGCCTCGCCATGCATTTAGCCTCCGCTGTCAGTTTAATACTATTAGAGTCATCGCAATCCCTATCATTACATTCATGGGCTTCATTACTCATTTTTCAATTCTGGTTTCAAACCAGACTTTAGCTGTTTTGCAGTACTGTGAGGTCATTGAAATCTGCCTGAAATTCATCAGAGGACTGGAAGAGTTTAATGGTATTCTTCTTTCTTAAAGAAAAAAAAAAACATGGTAACCAATGTCAGAATTTAACATCGTTTTATTTTTATTTTTTTGCAACTATCTGTAAAGGTATATAGTTTTATTACTTTTTTCTAATTATATAAATTAGCAACAGGAACAAAAAAAAACAAAAGTCAAACACTGTTTTTAAAATTTGTACTTTGGTGCATAAACTATATATATATATATATATATATATATATATATATATACACACACACACACACACACACACACACACACACACACACACACGTGGTCAGAATTGTTGGTACCCTTGGTGAATATGAACAAAGAAGGCTGTGAAAAGAAACCTGCATTATTAATCTTTTTGATCTTTTATTTAAAAAAAATCACAAATATCTAACTTTTCATTAAACTAAAACAATAGAAAATGGGGGAAAATTCATTAGGATTCCCCCCCCCCCCCCCCCCCCCCAAATACACGTTGGACACAATTATTGGTACCCCTACAAATTGTTATGAGTAAAATATCTGTGAAGTATATTCCCATTCATATTTACAATTTTAAACACACCAGGGTGATTATGAACATGAAATTATCCAGCCATGGCTTCCTGTTTCACAGGAATATAAATAGAGGGGAAAACAAAGGCCAAATTCCCTTAATCATCCATCACAATGAGAAAAACCAAAGAATATATTTCTGATGTGCAGTAAAAGATAACTGAGCTTCACAAATTAGAAAGTGACTTTAAGAAAAGAGCTACAGCAGTGAAAATTCACATTTCCACCATCAGGGCAATAATTAAGAATTTCCAATCAACAGAAAATATTACAAACTGCCTGGAAGAGGACGTGCGTCTGTATCGTCCTAATGCACAGTGAGAAGGAGACTTTTAGTTGGACCACAGCTGGAGAATTGCAGAAAATAGTTGAGTCTCAGGGTCAGAAAACCTTAAAAAAAAACAAAAATTAAAAATCAAACGGCACCTACATCACCACGTTGTTTGGGAGGGTTTCAAGAAAAAAATCAAGAAAAGAAAATGCTCTCATACAAAAACAATCCCCAGCATATTCAGTTATCAGACACGACTGAAACTTCAAATGGGACTCAGGGACTACGATGGATTTCCGTTAATTGCAGCGAGTCTGCGACGGATTTCCGTTAATTGCAGCGAGTCTATGACAGATTTCCGTCATTTGCAGGGTTCCCGCCTGTCTTAAATGTCTTAAATTCACTTTTCATAATTTTAAGGCCGTAAATAGGCATACATTTCTCAAATAGTGTAATAAATGTCTTAATTTTAGTTTGAATAGGCCTTAAATTAAGGAATACGAGGTGTATTCAGGTTGCTGAGGGGGATGTGATCAAAGCCTGGAGTGGAGCTGAAGCAGGTTCCTCTCTCCGCTCTCAGCGGTATGTAATCACTCCGCTCCAGATCCACTCCGGGTTTATATTCCTGCTCACTGAAAAACTGATCCGTGTTCACTCCAAGTTATCAGGGATAAACGACGGATTTCTGTCAATTGGAAAAAATGAGGGGAAAAGAAACATGTAACGCGTTGTTGTTGTTCTGCCAGCACACCAAAATCATCCCCGCCACAGCTGCAGCTACTCACTGACAACATAGTAACACTGCTCTCATCATTCACAGTCGGGCAGAGAACACGGAGCAGAACTTGAATTTCGGTGCGGGATTGCGGCTGTTAATAATAATTCTACTCATTCCCGCAGGTTCAGACGAAATGTATCACATTTGCACGTGCTTTTGAGTCTTGAGGACTCACTCGCGCACTCTTATTTTCTGTGCCCACAGATCGCGATAAGGAGAGTGGCAGCTTTTAATTATTATTAAGGGAGTTTGCAAATGTGATATTGATTTAATACAACAGATCAATAAACAAGTACTGCATGATTTTGCTCTATATCATCAACGAAAATAGTTCCAAATAAAGTAACAGCTGAGCTGCAGCGCATATCTAAAAGCAAACACAGCGGTGAATCATATCAGATTCATAAAGTGCGTTTTTGAACGAATGTAGTGAGTCAGTGATTCATGATTCTCCATTCATAAAGACAGTCACTTGCTTCATTCCTGAATGAATCAGCCGTTTGAACGAATCAATTGAATGAATGATTCAGTGATAAAATCAGTGACTTACCGCCACCTGCTGGCGGTTTCAGTTGAGGGGCTACTTTATAATTTCAGTTATTTAAATCATTTAATAGTTCTGTATTCAAAATTGTATATTTAAAACATTAATCGCCACATGAATCTATGAATTTAATTGCACTCATGCCACCTCTGAGCCTCATTAAACGTCTGAAAATGTACCTAAAAGCCACTTTTGTGTTCTTCTGTGCCACCTCTGTAGTACAAATTATTTTTTTTATTAATACTAAATTCATATAATTGGTAACTTATTGGTCTTATTCTACTACTTATTATATTTTTTAAAATAGAAATTTTAAAAAGCTTATAAAGATAAATTTTTGAATTTGACATAGATGAAAATGATGCAATCGCAAAAAAGAAAATGCCCCTGTAAGTCACTTTAAGGAGTCAAATGTCACCTTGTATTAGGAAGGCTAATTTTTGATCAGAATTTTTGATTATTGATCAGAAGGTGCTCCTAATTAAATTAGGAGGACAAAGCTCCTAAAAAGAAAAGTAAGCATAGAGCTATGTGTAACATATTAGATCCATGCATGAGTTCTTAAAGAGACAGCAGCCTAAATAAACCTGTTGATGTCTTTCATTATACAGTGAAGACTATCCAGTGTTATTATACAGTTGAATAGATTATAGTTTAGACCTAACTGAAAAAATTTAAGTACTGATAATTTAATTTGTATCTTATTATTTTTGTTTGTGCTATAGATTGTCATTCATTTATTTGTTCTTATTTTATTATTTACTAAATTATTCAAAGACATACTTGTCTTTTTTAGTTAAAATAAATTCAATTCTGAGTGCAGGTGTTTTTTGGGTGGGGAGGGGACGTGGTCCATGGGAAATAGTCCTGCCACCACAGCTGGAATAAATCCTGGAGGAAACACTGCATACATTTAATAAAATTAGAAAAATGCATTTACAAAGGTAAAAAGAAAAAGCCCCTGTAAATCACTTTGAGTCAAATGTCACCTCGTATTAAGAAGGCTAATTTTTGATCATAATTTTTTATTATTGATTAGAAGGTGCTCCTAAATTTTTTAAATTAGGGAGACAAGCGCTCCTAATTACAAGAAGAAAAACATGGCTCTTAAACTGGGTGTGTGACAGGTATGGCTGCGGAATGGGGTTTGGCCGAGGAAAAATTTTCAGTCAAAGGATTTTTTTTTTTGCTTTAAACCCTGGGGACTGGCTTCTATGGTCAGATGTAACTAAAAAAAATAGCTTTTTAGCAGCAAACATGTAGGGTGGGTTTGGTGAACACAGGGATAAAAGTACCCCATGTGTACAATGAAATATACTGCTGTATTTTTGATATTGTGGGCCTATATTTCTGCTGGAGGTCCTGGACATCTTGTTTAGACACATGGCATCTTTGCTTCTATCAAATACCAACAGATAAAAAAATCAAAAAGTGACTGACTCTGTTAGAAATCTTATTATCGGCCATGTTTGGATCTTCCAACTGGACAATAATTCAAAAACAAACCTTAAAAACAACACAAAAATGGGTCACTGGGCACAAAACCAAGCTTCTGCTATGGCCATTCCAGTTCCCTGACCTGAACGCTATAGAAAAGGAGTGGGGTGAACTGAAGAGGAGAAGCACCAACATGGAGCTGGGAATCTGAAGGATCTGGAGTGATTCTGGATGAAGGAATGGTCTATGATCTCTTGTCAGGTGTTCTCTAACCTCATCAGGCATTATAGGAAAACTCAGAGCTGTTATTTTGGCAAATGGAGGTTTCAAAAAGTATTGAATAAAAGGGTACCATTAACCCTCTGGCCCTCTTCATTTAGGAGTCACACTTGCCTTCTTCGCGGCCAAAAGTGACCGAAGCCTCGAAATGTAACTTTTTGTTTTTTCAGGAAAATCATTGTAATATATTTTTGTTCAATAATATTTTTTGATTATTATTTATGATTTTGAGAGAATTTTAAGATACTATGCAATATCTCTACAATTTTAATGAGCTATTTTCTCCATTAGGATTAATATATATATATATATATATATATATATATATTTTTGAAGTGAGAATTGGGCCATCTGGAGGCATTAAAAAATAAAAACTTGTGTAATGTTGCGTAACCTATGTTGCGTAGTAGGAGAAAATTTTTCATCCTAACTCCAAATTCAAAACTCCTGAAGATGCGAATTATTATTAAAATCACTGAATTTCAAAAGCGGAATTTTGACAATGTACATTTAACTGCACTCTTAAACGTGGATTATCTTTCATTTGTAGCATTTGAATGAAGGAAGGAATTTATGTATGTATTTATCTATTTATTTATTTAAAATAGTATACATATAATATTAATATTGGCTATTTGTTGGTTATCGGCCTTGGTTATTGCTATTGGCATGCATTTTAATATTGGTGCATCCACCATATGATAACATTATTGTACTATGATGTCATTTTTTGTTTCAAGGAGCTCCTTTTTTATTTATTTATTTTTTTTTTTACTTTGATTTAAATGGTGATGATTGTACTGAGAATAACTTTCATCTTTTCTTCAACTGAATACTGTTTCCGTGTTGTTTTGACGTCTTGTATTAGCACCCTATATAGATATATACAGAGGCTTTTGGATTCCCGTTGCTTTTTATATATAATTTCTTCATTTTTTTTTTTTTTAGGTTTTGCATTTAGATCTATATCTAGACATTCTAAAAGACTACTTTTTGTCAAGGTTTAGATATTTTTGGTTCGATAAGTATCAGGTTTTAAATTGATTACAGTCAAACATTAAAATCTTGGAACACATAGAAAGCATTTTTGTTACTCAGTATTTGATAAAACACTTTATACAAACATTTAGCAATTAATTGATATTTTATTCAATGTAATTCAATAAATGTTAAAACTTCAGAAGGGCACAGCAATTATGATGAAACACATAATAAACTAACAACAGCAAAAACAATCAGTATCAAACAGTAGATGTAAAAAAGAGAAATAAAAAATTTTATAATTATAAACGATTTTAACTATATACAGGTGCATCTCAATAAATTAGAATGTCGTGGAAAAGTTCATTTATTTCAGTAATTCAACTCAAATTGTGAAACTCGTGTATTAAATTCAATGCACACAGACTGAAGTAGTTTGTCTTTGGTTCTTTTAATTGTGATGATTTTGGGTCACATTGAACAAAAACCCACCAATTCACTATCTCAACAAATTAGAATACTTCATAAGACCAATAAAAAAAACATTTTTAGTGAATTGTTGGCCTTCTGGAAAGTATGCTCATTTACTGTATATGTACTCAATACTTGGTAGGGGCTCCTTTTGCTTTAATTACTGCCTCAATTCGGCGTGGCATGGAGGTGAACAGTTTGTGGCACTGCTGAGGTGGTATGGAAGCCCAGGTTTCTTTGACAGTGGCCTTCAGCTCATCTGCATTTTTTGGTCTCTTGTTTCTCATTTTCCTCTTGACAATACCCCATAGATTCTCTATGGGGTTCAGGTCTGGTGAGTTTGCTGGCCAGTCAAGCACACCAACACCATGGTCATTTAACCAACTTTTGGTGCTTTTGGCAGTGTGGGCAGGTGCCAAATTCTGCTGGAAAATCAAATCAGCATCTTTAAAAAGCTGGTCAGCAGAAGGAAGCATGAAGTGCTTCCTAGGAGGAAATTTTTCATCCTAACTCCAAATTCAAAACTCCTGATGATGCGAATTATTATTAAAATCACTGAATTTCAAAAGCGGAATTTTGACAATGTACATTTAACTGCACCCTTAAACGTGGATTATCTTTCGTTTGTAGCATTTGAATGAAGGAAGGAATTTATGTATGTATTTATCTATTTATTTATTTAAAATAGTATACATATAATATTAATATTGGCTATTTGTTGGTTATCGGCCTTGGTTATTGCTATTGGCATGCATTTTAATATTGGTGCATCCACCATATGATAACATTATTGTACTATGATGTCATTTTTTGTTTCAAGGAGCTTTACTCTTTTTTTTTTTTTTTTTTTTTTCTTTGTTTGTTTGTTTTTTGTTTTTTTTTAACTTTGATTTAAATGGTGATGATTGTACTGAGAATAACTTTCATCTTTTCTTCAACTGAATACTGTTTCCGTGTTGTTTTGACGTGTTTTAAAGAGTTGGCAGTCAAATTTAAAACTGCTGGATGATAGATATTCGTCATTCTTTCTGACAAACAAGATAATGTGAATTACAGTATATACAATGTTTTCTAAATGTTTACAGTGTACAGCGTTTATTATAAGGGGGTAGAATCCACAGCTCAGTACTCACTACTCAATATTCATGAATACTTTTAAATAAGCTACTCTTTTACTCTTACTCAAGTAGTATTTTGAACAAGTACTTTTTACTCTACTCACACTACATTTTTGGAAGGTAATGATACTTTTACTTGAGCATATTTTTTCTGTACTCTTTCCACCACTGGTTATACGTTATTACTCCTATGAGTCTGTTTTGTACTTTCTGCGCAAGAGCACCCTCTGGCTTCCAGTAGGAATGGAACATACACCGCATGAGTGTTTAGTGCTCCATAATGTTCACATCGCCTCATTTTGGATATGGATAAATTGTCGGGTCATACATAGACTACTTGTCTCTTTGCGTTTAAATCTAGATTTATTCACACTGGCCCTTGCTATCTCTACATGAACACACTTGCCCGAAAAAGTGCGGGGGATGACTTTACAGTTTATTAAAAGTGGGCGTATTCCACACCCATGCCTTAACGTTACATTAGCATGGCATTTCATACAAAAGTGTACTTATCAAAAATGTAGGAAGCAATTTGGTGTGTGAGCTGCCACTGTGAAGATCATCAGGCATTCGGATACTCAGAAAGTGGCGGGAGGGCAGCACACAGTGTTAAAGGATATTTTACCGTGTCCGCTCGTATTAAGGCGGGAGATTGATCCTCTCCAGTCAGATGAAGCTCTGGTCTGACTGATGCCCCTCACCGTCATAGTGACACCAGGCTCCGGGACACGAGCTGTGGGTGAGAGGGGCACCCAGCAGCACCCTGAACCCGGGCCAGCAGCGGCTCGACTCAGCCCTTGTTCTTTTCCTTTCATGCCCCCTCTCCCTGCTCTCTGTCAGGATGTCATGACAAATCACTGTACAACAGCGGGCTCCGCAGCCTCAGGTACCAGACCAACAGGCCTCAGACGCCGTGCTGAAATGAATATAATAATGGGCTTCAGAAAATAGCACAAGGCACTCAAACATAGGAAGTGAAGTGAGGTTGTGTGTGTGTGTGTGTGTGTGTGTGTGTTCTCTGCAGGGGGAAGTGGCGAGCAGACACATGTCCCACGGTGAGGCAGGTGCAGCTCGTCTCTTCTGTGGCTGAGGTGGCAACAGGGGCTGTCAGATTGGTATTGATATGTGTCACTCCAGGGAGTGTCAGGCGCTTTATTTAAGACAGCAAGAAGGCCATGTGTCTGTGTGGTAATTGACGGTTGGCTTCAGGAAAGATCAGGTTGTTTGTTGACCTAGCAGAGCAGCTGATGGGAGAGCTAGCATGGTGTATTGCTTTTATCCAAAATGGCTGTTTTTCTCTGTGCTGTAGGTTTTAAAAAGTGAGTTAGTTTGAGAGGTTCAGCCAGTGTGTAAATCCACACTTGACACATCACACAAATGTGAAAAATTGTGACTATAACCAAAGCTCAGTTTATGCCAGCTCTTAAATTATTTAGAAAAAAAAAAGAGATTTGATTTACAGTTACATTTAATCATTAAGCAGACACTTTTATCTGAAGAAAGTATTTATTTCAATGTTATTTTAGTATCATAGTGATACTATTATTTTGACTGTATATTTATTTTTTATTTTTATATTTTCCATTTTCAGTTTGTTCAAATTTATTGCATGATTTTGTTTTTATTATTTTCATTTCGTATGTCAAGTTAAACTAAATAAAAGCTCAAATAAAATAAGTTTCTATATACATAACTATAATAACGCTGTTTCAAAATTAATTTGCTTTTAAATTTATTTTTTAAATCAGTTTTTGACATAAGAAATAAAATACATCTTTGATTGTATTATATAGCTAGAATGACCCTATTTAAAAGTGTCAAAAATTGATGTAAAAGTAAGTACATTTATTCAGATGAAATGCATTCAGAAATGTTTATTAGTGTTGTTGTGGTTCGGATAAGCTTTGTTTGTTGTCTCTCTCTGAGTGAAATGAGCACTGTGATATGTTGACATGTCCATTCATTTCCATGGTTTGGTGGCTGTATGCTGTTTGACATTAATTCCAAATGACATTCAGCAAGGAGCCGCACTGCTTACTGATGCATGAGGTCTATCACATCCGTCATCATTATATTTAGCATCAACACGCAGCCACGTGACCATCTGTCCAACTGCCCATTAAAGTTAGTCATGTACTAAACCTACATCCTCAAGTCAAAGATTTCTATTATCTTGCTGGTAGGCTGCACTGATTCTTGAGACATGAAAGAAGAGTAACAGTGAAGAAAACGTTTTTTTTTTTTTTTTTATAAAGTTAATGTACAGAGGAAATATTTTGATTAATGTTTTAAACAATCTGTTAAACATGTTCCGAGATATTTTGTTTGAACGAAACCTCCTGATTTTTCCATTTTCACAAGACGTTTTGCTTTATCTCAGTGTTGTTGACACATTGAGATAAGGCAGCAACATTTTGCTAGCCTCAGATACAAAATGTGTCATATCAGAAATGTAATTGTAAAATGTAAATGTAAAAATTGTTTTAAATTGTTTTAAGTTGCCAAAACATGGTTGTAATGTTTCTTTGAAAGACACATTTTTTGTATTTCCTCCTTAAATTTAAAAAAAAAAAAAAATAAAAAAAAATAAATATATATATATATATATATATATATATATATATATATTTAAATGTATAAAAAACATTGAGTTATGGTCTGGTTTTAGAAAGTGGCAATGTAATGATTTAAAAATAAATAAATAAATGTAAAAAAAAAAAAAAAAAAAGGTCAAATAGTTGTTAACATTCCAGTGATTTTTGTGTGGATTTTTTTTTGTTTTGTTTTGTTTTGTTTTTTAAACTAATGGCAGATAGTGTGGTGCATGTTTTGTCTCAAGAAACAATGTTATCTAAATATTACCAGACATTGCACATATCTGTTTATTTCTGCTTTTAGATCTGTTTTTGTTTTCAACCACAACTATTTAAAATATGAGTTTTGTAATGATTCCACACAATCATTAGTCACTCATGTGGTTTGTTTTGATAATGACTTTACAATGTTTCCCACACTCTTTTTCTACTTTTGGTGTTTTGTGAGGATAATTAATATTTACTGCATGCTGATTTAGACCCTCGTTAACTCGGACCGACCTCCAATGTCAAAGCGATTAAAAAGAGCTGCGATCTTTCCTGCAGTGATTAATTTAACACCACATTGTTATTGAATCATGTCACTCGGACTCGATTTGAAATGAGCAACTTTCCCATCAGCCTTATTAATGGGACCATTAACGAAATCAGCAAACTTTTCA
This sequence comes from Spinibarbus caldwelli, assembly GCA_039654775.1. Classification (NCBI taxonomy): domain Eukaryota; kingdom Metazoa; phylum Chordata; class Actinopteri; order Cypriniformes; family Cyprinidae; genus Spinibarbus; species Spinibarbus caldwelli. Next base: position 22,955,829 of record CM077243.1, read on the forward strand.
CATTTTACTGAGGTCTGAATGACTTATCAGCTTTTCTTTTTAATTAGAAAGCGTTTGCTAATGACGACGACAGTCAGTCAGCCTCAGAAAATGTTCGTTCTGTAATACTTTATTCTTATCAAATCACGCTTAACGTCCTTGACGCAAATGGTTATTAAATCATAATGACTAATCAGGTCATTTGAAGATGCTGCAATGGTTAATTAGCGCGTGGCATCTTTGTGTTGTGACCCCACGCCCAGCTCAATAATAATTCAGGAGCACCACGCTGACACATACTTGTACGAATCACTCTTTTACAGTGGAAGCGCCAGAGCCATTCCTCGTGCTGACACAAACAGCAGGGGAAATTCAGGCTGCGAATGGCTGTTAGCCGGCGTGTAAGTCTCCTTATGATAGACCATGAGTTGTTCCAAGGAGATTAAGGCTTTGTAAACTGCTGGAGCACCCAACCTCAAATGACTTCCCCTTATCTCCAGAGCCCAGAGCCACTGTGTGCCTCGCGCACACTTGCTCTATGTAGAATAAATGTCATTGAAATTAATTTCACCAGGCTTGAATTAGGCTGCTGCTATAATCTCTTTCTTCAGTCAAAATTTATGTCCTCCAGAATTCAATTTCCTCTTCAACTTCATAAGTTGGAGTACAAAGAATGATAGGCCCTTATCAGGTGAGCCGTTTGAGGACTTCATTAATGAATACTGCCACTTTCAATTCATAATATTTTATTGTAGTAATCTCACGAGGGCCTTGTTCTTTTGCGGTGCTGTGTCCTCTTAAAAGTGAAACTGTGGAGGTTAACACCATAGAACGGACGGCCATTAAAACTGCATAATGGCTAATGGTTACTTTGCAGGGTGAAATAGAGTACAATCAACAGCTGTGGTCGTATGAAAGATCTCTAGTGCAGAATACTATGGGCGATTCAACAAAATATCAAGATTATGTTTTGCTTGGTTGGAAAAAAATCATGTGGCAAATCAAGCCGGTATTGATCAGAGCTTTTGAGGCATGAACTAGCTGCTTTCTCCTGACAGGCCCTCTAGCTAGAGCAAATCTCTTAACCTTTTCTCATTGCCAGACCTCATCCATGCCTGACTATCGTGTTTACCTTTGTTGCTTTAGGTTGGACTGATTTAAAGAGCTGTATTTCAGGGAATTTACAAAAGTCTGAATCTGGTTTTGAAAGAAAATACACAGGTGAAACTGTCAAGAAAATACTCTGGTCATATTTCACTCCAATAGCAAAGCAAAAACATAAAAAATAACAATAAAAATAAAATAAAAATTTATTTTACATATTGAAAATGAAGCAACTTTTAGGAGCATTAAAGGGACAGTTCAATGAAAAATAATTTTCTCGTTCTCATAAACAAAAGATATTGTTAAAATATTATTTTTTCCCCATTCTTTTACTTTTCATTTTTATATTAAGGTGATATATGACCAGGGCATTTTATGACAAGCTTTATGAGATTTTCCTAAACAGCCAGTGAACTTCTGAGAAATGAGTAAATGTCAAAAAAAGTTCTTTTATACAGCTTCTAGGCTTTTTGCAAAATGGAAAACCTCACATTTTTGTGCATTCAAGTTCATATGCTGCTGATATTTCACTTCACTTCCTCATTAGAACAAAACCTTCCGACAGAATGTTGGATGTAAGAAACTCTGCAAACCCACCTCAGATGTATCAGCCTCAACTTCAGTCACAAAACTCAGACAAATGATACAGTGGAAACACAGACAGGAAGACCATCCTTATTCTTTGGCCCATTATATACACAAGTATCCAGTCTTCTGAGGATGTTTATAGAGGAGTCTGTCTTTGTAGCAGTATCATAGCTTCTTAAAACACACTAACTGATATGTCAGAGCAGAGCAAGTTATGCATGTATACAAAGTTTTATGGTTTTACAGCAGATGTTCTCATCACTCAGTGGAAATGAACATGAAATATATTATTATCAGTGTTGGGAAGCAACGTTGAAACTAGCTTGTTAAAGCTACAATTATGTTCAATTATTAGTAGTATAAGCAGCATTGAACTACATCTTCGACTAAAAAAAATGACCTAAAATACCCCATATGGACTCAAATTTTTATATGAATCTGGTTCGTAACTGATTCTCTGGAGTTAATCAATGAATAAAGACTTCCCAATGCTAAATAAAGAAAGGACAATTTAGGAGAGCGTTTGTTTATCACCCCAGCTCACTCGGCAGTAAAACTGTGTGAGCAAACAATATGACATTAAAAACAGCATTTGTTCATTGGAAAAAGTAAAGTAGTTCATTACTTGGAAAAGCTGCACTATTTTAAAACAGCTGAACTACTGTCACACTAGTTTGCTGCATTGATACTTTTAGTTAGTTACTCCTCAACAGTAGTAATTATTGTGCTCATCACTGCACATAATGTTGTGAATAGGTCATGTACACAAATCAGACCATGTTTGCTCACCATTTCATGAGGAGTTTTTGTTTTTTAAAAATGCAACAAAAAAGCATTCTTATCAGATAAGATGTGTACAACATACAGTATGATGATAAAGCATAGAAAAGTTATTCCAATGGCTGAACAAATTAAATGGAAGATTATAGCAATATTCCTGTACTAAAATGAATATACTAGTAGTGTTCTTACAAGGCACTGTCATGGAGGAAGCATTAGTTTCATTAGGAATACTGGTTCAATTATATGCTTTTGGCCTTGGTAGCGTTTTTAGTTGCTTACTCTTTCCCAAAGCCACCGGTCTTATTTGTATGCTGTGCAATTTTCAGTTCCCATTCCCAAGCCTGAACTCGAGTGAAAAATGGCCCGCATTTTCTTGATAGCCCATGTGGATGTGGGGTATAAATGGCTAATGAATTACAGATGAACATTGACGCAAATTAATCTTCCTGATGTCCCTGGGTTATATGGCAACCATTTAAAAGTTTAATCAATACGCTAAAGTTGAAAACATGCAGGCGCTGCAGTTGTTTGGCTGTAATAAACATCAGTGGGGAATGGGGAGGCTTGCATCCAGTGCATGCATCATAATGACAGGTATTTATGTTTAATGGACTAAATATTTTTTATTGCATGAGAACAAATGTCAGTTTAACTCTGTAAGTTATGAATTTAGCTTCCCTCGGCTGCTCCCAACAGATGATTGACATCCTCAAAGACACACTCAAGACTTCTTTTACTCTGCTGCTTTGTGTAGAAACTCCCACATTTTAGCAGATACAGAGGAAGGTTGCTTGAGTTTTTGTCCAGAGGAAAGTAAACTGTTTATGCTATTTCAAAGCTCAGTCGCATTTTGCAAACAAGCGAATTTTTCCCTGAAGACAACAAGCCCTTTTCTTAACTTTCAATGCCTCTGATTCTTGACCCATGCTTCAGTGGGACGTCTCTGTGTCTCCAGCTTTTCTCATGTCTGTGCTGATGAAAACCAGCCTCATTTTTCCAATGCCACACATCTGTGTGTGTGTGTGTCAGGAGTGGTCAGTAGTTTGTGGTTTATCGCAGGCTTAAAGCCAGTTCACTTTAGCTGCATATGGCTCCATTTGAACTGCGGCCCAGTACACCATCACAACTTCAGCCTCCCTTTTGATTGAATAAGTGACATTATCCAGGGTACTAATTTAATATCCTCCAACATTCTCTTCTTTCTTTCTTTCTTTTCTCTGGACGTTGAGTCTCTCTCGCTCGGAGTGGAGGCAGGGGAACGCAGCTGCTCTTTGACAGTGCATGTGGATATTCATCTCCATGGTTGCACATATTTATTATCTGTCTCTTTGACCTCTAAGTGAATGCAGTAACATGCAGAGCGTTGCCTTCAGGATGTCATTAAAACTGTATTCTGGCAGGCCAGCAGTAGTTTCTTATTTTGGTTAACAGATGTCACTGTAAAAATCATATAAAATACAGCTTCGACTTTATAGCAGTTGTCTCCAATAACAACTCTAAAGATCTGTGGACAAAATCAGTAAACTGTGACATTTAATGCCATGAATTATCATTAGCCTTATAATATTTTCCACACAAGTGTTTAAAAGATGATAATTCAGATGCTATTTACATGTCAAGGGGAGTCCTGAGGTCTTTCTATGTTAGTGTAGGTCTGCAGTGTTGGAGAGCAATACTTTTAAATGTAACATATTATAATAATCTATCTCATTCAGTGCTATGCTTGGTTTGCAGACTTTTTTTTTTTTTTTTTTTTTTTTACATTGGATGTACTTTTTTTTTTTTTTTTTGCTATGGAAAAGAGTTTATATCTAGACGTGGTGTGTCTGAAATTCTGTACTCTCTGAGTAGGTACTACATTTGAATTTACTTCGCAACTGTTAAAAAAGTATATTCTATACAGTGGTGTGTGGTGGTGCATGGTGTGCTCTGAAATGAGGAGGCAAAGTCCTCAAAGTTTTATTTATTTATTTTTTAAATCAGATGTAAACATGTCCCAGTCACACTTTCTAGGTAAAATAAATATTACTTGCTTCTATCAGGGAAAAAAAATATATATATATTTTACATGTAATCAATATTCTATTTATTAAAGCAATGTATGAATCTCCTCAACTAAATGTTTTTAAGCATTTTACATTTATTTCAAAATAATAACCCAAGGCAGTAACAGTTCAAACAATATATTTTATTTGTGAACTTATCTTCAGCTATTCTTTTTAATAGCTTTAACTATTTTTGAATTTTTTGAGTCATCAATTATCAAAGCTTGGTGAATATTGGTCACAGACTCAGACAGATTTACTTTAAATTTCACCAAGCTGATTACTCACTAAAAACTCCCACAGATCATGTTTTCAGGCCATTTCAAGTCTTATTTTGATGTAACAAAGTGGTTATATCTAAGTGTGTGAGTTGTTTACTTAGTTTTTTCAATTAGTCTTCCCTTTAACACCATTATATTGTTCATTCAAACTGATTCGCGAACACACACAAACATGAGGCGGGATTTATCGCATGAACCAATCACAGCCAATCATAACCAGTCATATCCAATCATATCGCGATGGAGGCATTGCCTCCTCTCACGTGACTTTCTCCCATTCATTCTCAATTACCCATTGTCACTACCTGCATCAGTTGCATCGCTTCGCTGCCATTCATAAATCCTCTCCCGTGGCCTCACGGGAAAGTATCCATCAAATATGCTCTTCATTTTAGATTATCCAGGTATTTTTCACCTACTGTCATAGTATATTGTTCGAATACTATTATTTTGTACATGCTACGCACATCACATACTGTTTTTCGCATACTAGCCTATAAAGTAGGGAAGTATGCGATTATGGATGCAGTGATAGTTTGCATCCAGTACAAATGTACCTCTTGACCTTAAGTGTATTTGCATGAGAATCTCAAATGCAGGAAAAAAACATTGTCTCTGAATGTTTTGATAAAAGATTGTCTCAGTAGTTTGCTTTCTTTTCTCATGCCCGACCAGAGAAAACAAGACATTCAGTGAAGTTTACGGTGGCCGCACCAGTGATTTCCAGGACAGAGCAAATCTAGCACTGAAGCACATATCCTGGTATTTTATCCAGTACAGCCAAATTCCACAGAAGCACTTGGATGCATTAGAGTGTAAATTTGACAAGTAATGCATTACCTGAAAAACATAACCTGATTTCACATTAGCCCAACAGCTGTAGGTCAGAAGCAGTTGTTTTAGGCCAGATAATGAGGACTCCATCACAGGATGTTGCTGCAGACTGATAAAGGGACTCAGGCAGATATATTGAGGCTCATATAATAGCACAAGCTCACGGCTGCAGCTGCTCATAGCCATAACTCACCCTCTTGCACTCTCACGGATGTCCGTCCGTCTTCCCTTCAGGTATTATTGCAAGCTTGTGAGATAATAAGGAAAGTTTAATTGCATTGTTAATTGATTTTTTCCCCACAACATTATTACCCTGATTGATTACAGGGCTGATGAGAGCATGGGATACAGAGAGAGAGCACAGGAAAACACACTGAGAAAGAGGGAGCAGAGAATAGATAACCTTGACGTTAAGAGCTACATCCTTCGGATATATCTTTCCTTGACATATTGATGGCCCTTGAAAAGAGAGAAGCTGATTGTATGATTGTTTTATTAAAATACCTGACTGAGATTTGTGCACCGAACTAGTTTTTTTTTTCTCACTCTCTCTCTCTCTCTCTTTGCTTCATCAGGGTTTTGTCTTAAATTCAGTCTTGAATATTATTTTAAGAGGTCTTATGTTTGTGCACTGAACTGTGAAATGGGAAACAGGGATTATTGAAGTTCAAAAAGCTATGATTTTAATAAATAAATGTGAGTGCTGCACATTCAAAGAAAAAATGCTACATTGTGGTACAATCTACAGTCTCACACTTTCAGAGCAGTTCACAATCAATGAAGATTGCACATTTATGCCAAACGATTGCTTATGATCTACTGTTGATGAATTATGACAATGTTTACTTTGTTTCCATTGTAATTTGTACATGAATGTAAAAGTGCATATTTTATCTCTCATCTTTTTGAATGAGCACATGGAAATATTAAAGCATAGACATTTCAAAATAAGAGTCCCAATGTATTTCGGTCTAGTTAAAAGTCCTGTTATGTTTCTTTTTTTTTTTCTTAGGTGGTTTTTTGGTAACACAATATATACATTTCTATTTTACTAGACACAATAATCTTTTTATTGCCTGTATTTTAACACATTATTATACAGGTGCATCTCAATAAATTAGAATGCCATGGAAAAGTTCATTTATTTCAGTAATTCAACTCAAATTGTGAAACTCGTGTATTAAATAAATTCAATGCACACAGACTGAACTGGTTTAAGTCTTTGGTTCTTTTAATTGTGATGATTTTGGCTCACATTTAACAAAAACCCACCAATTCACTAATTCATTTCAACAAATTAGAATATGGTGATATCCCAATCAGCTAATCAACTCAAAACACCTGCAAAGGTTTCCAGAGCCTTCAAAATGTTCTCTCAGTTTTGTTCACTAGGCTACACAATCATGGGGAAGACTGCTGATCTGACAGTTGTCCAGAAGACAATCATTGACACCCTTCACAAGGAGGGTAAGCCACAAACATTCATTGCCAAAGAAGCTGGCTGTTCACAGAGTGCTGTATCCAAGCATGTTAACAGAAAGTTGAGTGGAAGGAAAAAGTGTGGAAGAAAAAGATGCACAACCAACCGAGAGAACCGCAGCCTTATGAGGATTGTCAAGCAAAATCCATTCAAGAATTTGGGTGAACTTCACAAGGAATGGACTGAGGCTGGGGTCAAGGCATCAAGAGCCACCACACACAGACGTGTCAAGGAATTTGGCTACAGTTGTCGTATTCCTCTTGTTAAGCCACTCCTGAACCACAGACAATGTCAGAGGTGTCTTACCTGGGCTAAGAAGAAGAACTGGACTGTTGTGCAGTGGTCCAAAGTCCTCTTTTCAGATGAGAGCAAGTTTTGAGTACATATACAGTAAATGAACATACTTTCCAGAAGGCCAACAATTCACTAAAAAAAAAATATATATATTGGTCTTAAGTATTCTAATTTGTTGAGATAGTGAATTGGTGGGTTTTTGTTAAATGTGAGCCAAAATCATCACAATTAAAAGAACCAAAGACTTAAACTACTTCAGTCTGTGTGCATTGAATTTATTTAATACACGAGTTTCACAATTTGAGTTGAATTACTGAAATAAATGAACTTTTCCATGACATTCTAATTTATTGAGATGCACCTGTAGTATCAGCAAAGTCCAATACTAAAAATCCAAAATCAACCTTCTTTTTATTTATTTTTTTTTTTTTATGTTTTATTTTTTTTACTATTTAGACTGATTTAGACTATTTAACAAAGTAAATATTTATATTTAAATTGGATATATAGAATTTATATTCAGATTGTATGGGTTTGTTTTGTATAAACATGCAGTATTAAGTTTATCTGTCAATGTCTGAAAAAGTCTTAAATTTAGATACATTGTTAATGTAAGGCATATGATAGACATGCTGTTTGTGTATTTTCTTTGTATTGTTTTGCAGCACCTTAGCTTTCTGTATCATAACATTCTATTGAAATATAATGTATTTTTCCTGGCACTGGAAAACTGCAGAGGTGCAGGAAACACTGTAACTAGTACTAGAACTAGTTGTAGTGCTAGTAGTAAAACAAGCTTGTACTGTGTGCGAGTCTTCTGCATTTTTCACATTGCTCCTCCTGACACTTTTTAAATGGCGGTGTGATAAATGTTGGCTATTATGATTTCACTGGAGTTTTGCCAGAAGAAGAAAAGCAAAGACAGCAGATTTCCAGGACGTCAGGCACTGTGCTAGCAGGTCATGGAGAGGCTGCGGAGGGCTCGTGTTGTTTGTAATAAGCTGTGAGTGTGCCGGTCCTGTCTCCACCTCGATCTCGCACGAAGACAACCTCCTCTCCTCTCCAAACATCCAGATATGACAGGACGGGAACAATGCTTTCAACCTTTCCCCTGCCAGAATATGCAGCATGGAAACATTAGCTTCCCCAAAACTTTTAATCTGTCACTGTAATGGCTGTGTGTGAGTGTCTGGAATAAAGAGAAAGCCAGGCCCTGGCAGTGTTTTTTTTTCTTTTTTCTTTTCATATTAGCTATCAGCTCATCAGCCGTCCCCATGGGTTCAAGCTAGACTCTGCTTTCCACTAACAGGTTATGTAAGAAATAGCTTCTTCTGCATTTTACCTTTGTCTCTGGCTCTTCTTTTTTTTTTTTCTCATGTAATAAGCGGTGTCCAGCTGTGGAAGTTGGCTGCCGTGTGCAAAATTTGCAATGGGCTGCACTATATCACGCATCACCCCGGCTGCCAGTTTACGCTAAACATGCTTCCCGTCCCTGGCAGGCCCATGTGTGTTTTCCTCTCTCCGTTTCTCTCTGCTCCCCACAGAGGTTTGTTTAAAGAAGTCAGTCTGCAGGGGGAAAGAACGGACATCTCCCAGACACATTTGCAGAGCGGCGCTTTAAGCGCTTGAACATGTGAGGAAGCAGTCATGCTGCTTCAGGTCAATATTACAGCTTCAGTCGTCACCAGACACTGAACTGAGCCACACTTTATTAATCATGTGCTGTTCTCTATCACTAGATTTAACCCATCAGACTCCAGGCACTCATATGAGGGTCACAGACAAATAAAAATGCCTGAAATTGAGATTTTTTCATCCGTGTATATTCATATTTATACAGTAACAATTTTAACCAAAAAACATCAATTTAATTACTTTTTCATTCCAACTTGAATACACTTACACAAATAAATTTAGAATTATTTTGTTTTTGAAATATTTGGGTACTTGACCTGAAATAACTTTTTTTAAAGAAATAACAATTCATTCATAATGTGTATTTTAATCTGTTATTATTATCATATTATATTATTGTTTGTATTATTAAAAAAATGTGTGTGTATGTATATGTGTGTGTGTGTATATATATATATATTATTAAATGTGTTAATAATAATAATAATAATAATAATAATAATGATAATTCCACTTTTTATTCCATCAGGCTATAAGGCTTTTCATAATATATTAAAACCTATATTAAACCTTTTCAGTTACACCACTTTTTTAAACTTTAAAAGGATTGTTAACCCAATTATTTATGTATTTATTTATTTACTTTGTTTGTTTGTTTGTTTGTTTGTTGATTGATTGATTGATTGATTGTCATTTACTCAACCTCATGTTGTTCCAAACCTGTATGAATTTCTTTCTTCTGCTGAACACAAAAGAAGATATTTTGAAGAATGTTGATAATTAAACAGCTGCTGGTAGCCATTGACTTCTATAGGTTTTTTTTTTTTTTTTTTCTCCTCATGTATGTAAGTCAGTGGCTACCAGCAACAGTTTGCTTTCCAACATTGTTCAGAATATCATCTTTTGTGATCAACAGGTGAAATACAGATGAATACAGGTTTGGAACAACTTGATGGTGAGTAAATGATGATAAAAATTGTATTTTATGGGTGATCTATGCCTTTAAGTCTTACCAAATTTATTTATTACTTTTTTTTTTTTTTGTACATTCCCCCCCCCCCCCCCCCCCCCCCCCCCCACAGGCAATAATCAGCCTGAACAATTAAAACATTCATAACTATACATTGTCCATCATAACTGACACATCTATACATTTATACATAGAAAACCGAAAATTATACATTTGTAATCTGCACACTTGTAAATAACAAGAAACAAATCTAAACAACAAATTTGTACATTCATTTAAACAATTACATGTTTTTGTTTTGTCTCTCTATATTTCTACTTCTGTATATAGTGCATTATTTCATTTTCTGATTTTCTTATATTAGTGTTATAATTCCTATGTATGTCTGCACTATCACGTATGTTTGCACTATGTCTGTACTTTCTTCTGCACTGAAAGCTCCAGTCACCAAGTCAAATTCCTTGTGTGTAAACATACTTGGTAATAAAGCTCTTTCTGACTTCTGATCACTTCTCTCTGTCTTAAATCCAGAAAATGCAAGCATGTTCATCATAGAAGCAATTTATTGAAGTCTTTTTCTTTATGAAATGCATTTTTCCAGTCGTCATTGACCCATGAACTTGTTTGCTGGTGCTCTATGATCTTTCTCAGTCTCACTGATGGGGTGCTGCAGCGTTTAGTATGATAGTGCTGCAGATGGGTGCTAGTCTTATATACCCCGGTGAGCTGAAGTGTACGAGAATCTCCTCTCAAATCAGCGCTCTGATAGTCAGAATGAGCATATACAGGGATCCAGCGGCGGTACCTCCATCCCCAGGGCAACTGCAGCAGCTGGAGTGCAAAAACCCTGTCACCCCCTCAGAACAAGTACTTACGCTGGCAGAGTTGTCCACTGCCCCCTTCCCCCCACCTCCACAGCCGTCCACAGAGCGAGGGGGTCTGATCTGATGTGAACAGACATCTCCTCACACTTCACAGTTTGGATCACCTCAACTGGCGAGGATGGCAGGGAAAATGAGCGTCGCTCGGCTACAAAAGTCCAAATTTAGATTGACTGAGTTTGTCCGCGGGCTGACACGAGCGGGCCCGCCGCTAACTCGCCACGGAAGGACTGGAATGACATGTCGGAGAAAGCTGGTTGCTGATCGCTGGCGGTGGGGGGAAGGGGAGGAGCGGCTACTTTGAAGGAAAGTGTCAGATTGGGTTAGCATCCAGACTGGTGTTGGAATATGCTTGGCACTAATATGGCACCAGTATCTCTGTCCTCATCTCTGTTCACTGTCAGTACGTGCGATTCCGTGGCCCGTCTCTCCGCGGCTCTGACAGTGTCTTTTCGGATTATGTTAGTGGTGCGCTCGGAGCGCCGCCGCAGCTCGCCCATCACTCAGCCGCTTTGTTTGAAGCCTGCCCTTTTTTGTCATTAATGCACTTGATGTCTATTTAAAAACGGCGGCGAGCACCGTATCTGTTTTCCTGTCAGGAGATCATTGACAGCATTAATGCCACTTGTCCTTGCCTCATTTACTAAAGCGCTGACACCTAGCTGCAGTCTGCCACATCCATCAAGCACCTCTATTTCTCTCTCTCTCTTTCTGTCGCTGGAGTGTCAGAACGATCCTGTCTTTAACACACTCAGACTGGGCTGTCTCCGCACATCACCTATAGGCCTCACAGTTAACTAGCATTTTCAGCAAAGCGGAAGGAAGACGTAAACAATACAACCGCTGCGTTCTACTTCCTAACTCTGGCATATGTTTTGCCAGGTCATGTATTGTTTATGTGTGAGAGAAGTGAACAGACACTCACACTCTCAATGAGTTATGACCAGTCTCGTGAGGAGAAAGCCTCATTAATCGTCACTAATGTTGCATTAGTCACTGCTTAATGATGATTATTTTGGTTGAGCGCCATAGCAATACCACTAACACCCTTACAGCTGTCTAGGAACATTTTAGTGACCACCCAGACATCTTCAGCAGCTTCTTTGCAACACTCTAGCAACCACACTCCCTTCGCAGGGAGCTTGATTGACCAATCATAACGCAGAATTTGTCATTTTGTTCAACAAACAAATCAGACAGGAGAGTAGATTAACATCGGTGGACTTAAACTTGAAAAATGGTGTGTATTGACATCTTTCCAAGGTTGAGAGAAAATACCTTCTGATGTTCATTCATGTTTATTTCATGTTTTAAGTAAAACTAATCTAATATGAAAAGATAATCAGTTCACGTGCCACAACACATTAAAGAGCCACAAAATGGTATTTATTGTTTGAATTTCTGAAAAAAAGACAAAATTTGAAAGCTCTGACCTTGTTTCATACCAGAAGTAACCTAATCTGTCTTATCTGTCGGCACTTTGTCAGTTTCCTCTTCGCTCCGTGATGTATTTTTCACTGCATGAGAACATGATGTGTAGTGGCAGAGCGGTATGGTTTGTCGACATGGCAACAGTAACTAAGGTGGCAGGTCTTTGTGAAGGGTCAAATACTTAGCAATTACTACCACTACAACTACTACCACCTAGAATACCACAGCACCAACTACCTAACAACAAATACTCCTCAGAATACCTTAGCAACTGTCTAGCAGCATCTAAGGCACTTCAGAGCACACCAATAATCATCTCACAACACCCTAGCAACCACCAAAAACACCTTAGCAACCTAGCAATGTCCTAGTAACCACTTATTCTTTGATATAATAGTAATATCTTGTTTTTATACATTCTGTGTAGTATCTTGTGTAAAAAAAAAAAATGATGCATGAAAATAGTAATGATTCATTATCATGTTATATATCAAAGTATTAGTATTAGTGTAGTATTTTATTGTGATAGCATCACTGTAGTGTTTACTACATCAGTACTTGATAAGGCCTGTATTGATTGACTGTAAGTAGACACAAGCCCCTTTCACACAGTAATACCAGTAAATTCCCGTTAAATTACCGGAACTACTTTACCAGTAAATACAAATGCGCTGTTCACACAGGTTTTTTACTGATAAAGCACCATTCACACATCGGTTTCAAATTCTGACATCATTAACCAGAAATGATGTCTAAACGGACAACCAAAAAATGTCTAAATTGTGAAACTCGTGTATTAAATAAATTCAATGCACACAGACTGAAGTAGTTTAAGTCTTAAGTCAAGGAATGGACTGAGGCTGGGGTCAAGGCATCAAGAGCCACCACACACAGACGTGTCAAGGAATTTGGCTACAGTTGTCGTATTCCTCTTGTTAAGGCACTCCTGAACCACAGACACCGTCAGAGGCGTCTTACCTGAGCTAAGGAGGAGAAGAACTGGACTGTTGCCCAGTGGTCCAAAGTCCTCTTTTCAGATGAGAGCAAGTTTTGTATTTCATTTGGAAACCAAGGTCCTAGAGTCTGGAGGAAGGGTGGAGAAGCTCATAGCCCAAGTTGCTTGAAGTCCAGTGTTAAGTTTCCACAGTCTGTGATGATTTGGGGTGCAATGTCATCTGCTGGTGTTGGTCCATTGTGTTTTTTGAAAACCAAAGTCACTGCACCTGTTTACCAAGAAATTTTGGAGCATTTCATGCTTCCTTCTGCTGACCAGCTTTTTAAAGATGCTGATTTCATTTTCCAGCAGGATTTGGCACCTGCCCACACTGCCAAAAGCACCAAAAGTTGGTTAAATGACCATGGTGTTGGTGTGCTTGACTGGCCAGCAAACTCACCAGACCTGAACCCCATAGAGAATCTATGGGGTATTGTCAAGAGGAAAATGAGAAACGAGACCAAAAAATGCAGATGAGCTGAAGGCCACTGTCAAAGAAACCTGGGCTTCCATACCACCTCAGCAGTGCCACAAACTGATCACCTCCATCCCACGCCGAATTGAGGCAGTAATTAAAGCAAAAGGAGCCCCTACCAAGTATTGAGTACATATACAGTAAATGAACATACTTTCCAGAAGGCCAACAATTCACTAAAAATGTTTTTTATTTTTATTTATTTATTTATTTATTTTTTAATTGGTCTTATGAAGTATTCTAATTTGTTGAGATAGTGAATTGGTGGGTTTTTGTTAAATGTGAGCCAAAATCATCACAATTAAAAGAACCAAAGACTTAAACTACTTCAGTCTGTGTGCTCTGAATTTATTTAATACATGAGTTTCACAATTTGAGTTAAATTACTGAAATAAATTAACTCTTCCCACGACATTATAATTTGAGATGCACCTGTATTACAACTTCTCATACCGGTAAATTGTCGGAACAAATTTACCTGTATTTTTGAAAAGGTCCTGTTCCCACGATCTCTTAATTGTAATTTACCAGTAAAGACTGTGTGTTAAAGGGGCTACAAGCAAATGCCTTCTGTATTGCTGTCTTCTATCATTGTCATTGGTTCTCATAATGATGCTTGATTTGTTTTAATGAATGAGTGGAGAGGATCAACAGTAGTGAGTGGCAGCTTCACACAGTGGATCATATTCAGATAGTCACCTGTGTTCTTGTCCTGTAGGAGTGTTAACACTCTGTCTCAGTGTCTCTCTCACACTCCGTCAGAGTGTCTGGACAATGAATGAAGCTAATGCTCACCTTATCAAACACAGCTGGTCAGTGGATCAGTACGATGAGCTCACTGTTGCTCTTCACCCTTACTGTCTTTTAATCTCTCTCTCTCTCTCTCTCTCTCTCTCTCTCTTTCTGAAGAAAGCAATCTCTTGGCTTGTTATTGTCTAGACAATGCCCTCAGGCTAAATGTTGTCTCTCTGGTGTTCTCAGACTTTAGACGGATGCACTGTCTCCCCCGACACTCCTTTCATGCCAGAAATTTGAGTGAGAAATGACAGATTCTGGAGACACATTCTGTTTTTTTTTTATTTGCAGCAGTGTGTACTTTACCGACAAACCGCTTTCTGATGGATAAACAGTAATTGAGAACTGTAACGTTTTGTGGTTTGTAGATTCATAATCATAATACACATGCTTTTTGTTTTTAAATCACTGTATATCCATCCGTCTATCTATCTATCTATCTATCTATCTATCTATCTATCTATCTATCTATCTATCTATCTATCTATCTGTCTGTCTATCTGTCTATCTATTTTAAAAATAACTTCTTTTCAAACAATATCACTATTTTACTACAAAGTACTGCAGTATATCAAAAAGCAATTATGTCCAGTACAGTAATGTTGCTTATGTCAATTTGACATTTATAAACAACTAACAAAAATGTAAAGGTGTATTGATGGTGATAAAATGAACATAATGAAACATGAATCATGGTGAACTCCTGTTGTGCAGTTGAATATTTTTCCATAATCAGTTCTCATACAGTTAGATGATGTATTTAAATATCAACCTGATATTAATATTTTTGTGCTATTAGAATGGCAATATTTCAACTTGAGGGTTGCAGCATCTCATCGTTTCAGCGGCGAATTCACATGAAGTCAGTTTGACATTGACGTTGTAGTTAAATGTCATTTTGACATGCTCTTCTCTCTCACTTTCAGGGGTTTTCACCAAGTGCCGTTATGTCTACTACGGCAAGCACTCAGAGGGCAATCGATTCATCCGCAATGACCAGCTCTGACTGACAGACGGGTCAGTGGATAGACACACGAGGGGGCTTTACACAGATATCCTGCGCATATTATTATAAATATACATGTTGCCACACACATTTTAAGCAGCCAAACACAGCCCTCTAGTGCCGTCTGCTGAGTGTGCCTTCCCTGCCACCTCCCATCGCTCTCGCTCCGTCTGAGCAGTGCCATCCAGATTGACATGATTGCCTTTAAGCAGCCCCGCTATGCCACGGTGACAGACACACACGCGGCCGAGTGCTCGTCCTGACAGCCGCGGCTCCATGATGGATTGCCTGGTCCAACTGCTGCTCTCTCCAGGTCAAAGGTCCCACCTGAGGCTTCGGGCTGCCCACACGGAAGCCCAGGATGAGCTCCTCTCAAAGTCAAAGCTAAAGTTAAAGAGAAAGATCAGGGGAAAGTGGCGCTTTACACTTTAGCCGTCATTAAAAATAAAGATTATTACATGGTTTTGTAACCATTTTCCGTACATTACTGTAGGCAGAATGTCAGTTGAAGTCATTGAAGGATTTTGTTCTCTCCAAATAAATAGTTAAAAAGGCTTATGAATTTAAACAAATTGAATTTAGTGTTTGTTTAAATGTATTAGCTTTAAAAATAAAAGACAAGTCAGGCAAGTGCTCACCATCAATTGGCACAAGGTTTTTTTTTAAAATATACAGAGAAATGTTATTTTAAAATTATTAGCTGTTTTTTAAACAGTTTCTTTTAAATCATGCTTTTAATCTTATATTTAATCGATGTTATTGTGTTTTAATGATCCAAAGCTTTATTGAATGTTTTCAGCATGAGTCCTTTCAGAAATGCAGCTGCGAGGCCCTCACAGGCTCTTGACTCTGTGGCATGTGTATGTTTGCGTGTTTGTGAGGTGCATGTGCATGTCGTGTGAAGTTTGTGTGTTGCGGGGGCAGTTGTTGCAGTGCCGGAGCCTGGAGGAGCTGTGAAAGAAAGAGGTAATGAGCTTTGCTTTATTTCATTTTCTCTGGAGGGAGAGAGCAAAGAAAGACAGCAGCTCTGGCAGTGAAAATGGAGGAGGTGGATGTATGTATGTGTGAGGGGGGGAGTCAACAACTTTCTCCAGTCTTTTTGATTGTTTCCTCATGCGGTTTTTGGACCTATTCATGTTATTTTAATGATTTTTTTTTCTTTGTATGTTTTGAAAAATCAATTAAAAAAATCCATAATGGCCTTTGCTGTGCTTTTGGAAACAGAGTTTACTAGCAGTGGCCAAAAAGTTGGGCAAATATTTGAAACATCAACTCCATTAGGTACAGTGAGGATGATGAATGTTTTATGTGCATCCAATTTATTTCGCCCTCTTGTGTTGGTTTTTTTTTTTTTTTTTTACAATATTACATTCCACATTTAAAGAGCTTATGCACTGAAGTCTGCGTAAGACTAGCCAAAGATCCACTGCAAACAAAACAAGTTTGTATTTTAAACAAATGCAAAAGATTTCTAATTGTTAAAAGATTTTTAATGAACTGGGATTTGAGATTAGTTTGATTGTTGTATGAATCTTCTTTTTATATGTGTAGTTGACATGACATGTAAGAGTGTTCTTCAGTGTGACATGCTATACTCCATTTAAATTGACTATATATATATATATATATATATATATAATATAAATAACTCACTCTCTCTATATATATATATATGCGTATAAATGGTATGCCAAATAAAAACAAAAACTCATGGTATTGATATACAAAAATGGACTTTGGCATATATATGATACAAACATGTTTGGCGTGCATATAAAATGCAGTTTTCACGTGCATATGATAGCAAATTTGTTGGCGTGCATATGATACACAGTTTTCGTATACATATGATACGCATCTACCCCACAACCCTAATCCTACCCATCGCGTAGCATATACACACCAAAGTCCATTTTTGCATATCAGTACCACGAGTTTTCATTTTTATTTGGCGTACTATTTATACGCACTTACATGAGACCGGGTTGATTGATTGATAGATAGATATATATATTTAAATGGTTTTTATGACTTGATATTCATACAGACTACATAGCATTTGCACATTTGCTTGATTATTTAATTGAACTGAAATTAAGCTGAATAAAATGATAAAGTACATTAATGTATGTTATTTGTCACACATACATGTAATCAAACAATATAATGGATAGTCTATTACTGTATGTACTGGGATTATTGTATGTAATGTACTATAATTGTGAAATGTATAATTCTATACAAATATAATACCATAATCATGAAACATTATTTTTGATTACCTTTTTGATTAAATAACCATGTCCTATCCACTGTCTTAAGCAATAAATAAATAAAATTGCTTGGAAAAATGGGTGTCAATCTAGTGTTCTTTCAATATTTAGACAAGCTGGGGACTGCAATTGTTTTTATCAGTATTACTATTAGTATTATGTTTACATGTCTGAACATTGCTGTTTTTCTTTTCTTTTTCTTTTTTTTCCCCCTTGTAAACATTCATTATTTATGTCATAATTTTGCCTGGCTTCATCTTGCTTAATTGCCGTGTGTTAAATGGCCTCCCAAGTATGCCATCCGAATTAGCCCAGAAAATGAGAGACGTAGTTTTGGATGTGAAAGAAAGCATGTGTACCCGAAGCAGCACTCGGCAATGTGAAACACGCAAGGAAAGGTCACAGATAGCCCAGTGCAATGATTTGGTGTGCACCGGCTGTGTGGGTTTGACTGTGGGTCACAGGTTGTGTGTGTCTGTGCCTTATGCACATGTCGGTCCAAGTGTGTATTTCAGTGTCTGAGAGGGACACAATGCGATGGGAATATTGTACTAAATGTGTGTGCGGGTTGTTTATTGTGTCTGTGTGTACAGTACATTTGTGTCTTCGGCCCTATGAGACTATGCCTGTGTGTCGCTCCTGTCGTACTGCTGGAGAGCATGGTCACTAGTGCGGGCGTTTCTAAATGACAAGGTTTATTTGTCGGTGTTGTGATATGTTCTGAGAAAAGTGGCACTGACAGCTGGTGGAGGCAGCAAGAAGGAGCCACAAGAAGTCCCCCCCCCTCACCACACAAAATGTCATCTCTTCCCTGGCTGGCTACCCAACCATCCCCATGAAAAGAACAGACATTTAAAACTTTGTGACATGTGTCAGAGACGTTGCCATTGAGCCACTGCCGCTGATGTAGCCAGAATTGACAGCACCCGAGCCGCTGGAGCTGGCTTGGGGACATACCGAGTTTGGTGAGTGTCAGTTCCCATCCTCGTCAGGGCCTCATCTCAAGCAGCTCCGCAAATATAAACAGCATTAGAAGGCGGGCGGAAATGCAGCGGGAAGACATATGCTGACACACACACACGTGTGTTTGGGAGAGAGAGTGCGCGCTTGGGAGAGGCGTGCGGCGGGGACTAATTAAGGTGTGAGAAGTGGAGAGCAACCTGTGGGCTCTGACCTGGGACTCCAGGAAATGCTCCTCGCTAGGAAAACGCAGGGATACGGGCCCTGAGAAAAGTGATGGAAAGGGTGGGAACTAAATGAACATGAACTGAATGAAAAGATCATCTCAGTTTGACAAGATACTAATGGAACAATCATGGTTTCAAGTTTTGAAACTATGTATGTTATTGACATGCATAAGTGGCCATTTTTGCTACATAGTAAGAACGTTTATAACATAGTAATAACAAGTCATCTCAGAACTGAACTCTATCTTGATTTCACGCATACAGCAAAGAACTTAAAGGTGATATTAGGATAGAAGAGGTGGAACGAGTGGGACCTAAATGAACATGAACATTTCGATGAGATGTGAGAAGTGATCATGGTTTACCATTTTTGAAACTGTCCACATTATTGACATGCGTAAGTCATTATATATAATGTGTTTTAAATGCATTTTAAATCTACATGCCTTGTAATATAATGAAGTTTATTATATCAAAGATCTATTTAATATTATGTCTTCAAAAAGTGTAATGCATTAAAGGAATCTGCAAATATTATGAATTATAACATTGGCTATAATTATGAAAAGATGTAATGCATTTCAATGTAAATTATGAATACCTATATAATGCACAAAAATTTCGTTAACATTTTTGCTATTACACAGTAGTAACACATTTATAAGATAGTAATAACAGTTATAACAAGAAATGTTAGCATTTGTATCTTTAAGAATACACTAAACCACTTAAAGGCGATTAAAATGCAATATGCAGCTGTATAAAAACCATTTGAACCATTGAACAGCTATCAAAATAGTAACAGCAGAAGATTGGGCAGCGTGCAAAGTCTGGTCTGTATATGTAGTTCCCTGAGCTTCATAAAAAAGCCCAGAGCTGTATCAGAGCAGCACAGCACTACTACCCAACAGTCAGCACGGATGCCCGTCAAAGCAGCGGCGGGAAATCATCTGTAGTCATCAGTTATTAGGCTACTCTCTCTGAATGACTGGCATCTGCGAATGCAAATGAGAACGCGTGTCACGTGTGATTGACAGCTGTGCGCTGATAGCGTATGCTAACTGAATGAGTGAGAGGTGAGATGGGGAGCAGATCACTCTCCAAAAGCTCACGGCTCCATCCTTTACGACAGACACGAGGAGATATTAGCCCGGGCAGACGGGAGAGCGAAAAGGGCAGACGGGGAGAGAAAGAGCTTTATTTCCGGTGCGGTTTCAGATGAGTAGCATTTGTCATGGAAGGGGAAGATGGTGTAATTAGCTTGTCAGTCTGCTTTAGGCTGAGCTTGCGAACGCCGGTAAGAAAGATGGACGAACTGCCACACGAGTTGACAGGCAGTCGATAATGTGGCAATTAATGTCATAAATAATTCCTCTACCAATTATATTCGAATGGACCCTGCGCTTTAAAAAGAGAATGGTGTTCTCTTTTCATTTCCTCTATCGGCAAGCAATGCCATCATTTCCAACATAATTATTTCTCTTTAAACATTGAAAGAGAGGATGACCCGTACTTTCAAGTGTAGAAAAAATACTCATTCTTTTTTTTTTTTATTAAATAATGAACACACCATTAGGATTGTGTGTGCGTGTGTGTGCTTTAAATGTCATGGCCGGGTCCTAGACAAGATTACACGCTAATGTAATTTCAAAATATGGAGGGCATTAGATAAATCAATTTGGCTTGTTATGTTAAAGGTTGCCAAAGCCTTACTAACATGCAGCGTATTGATCCAACACCATCTTCTACTGTGGGAAAATGCTGGTCTATCTGATCTCGAAAGTCAAAGCAAATGTTTCCCAGAATACATAAATTACCGCAAAAAACTACATAAGCCAACATGCCCTACAAGCCAATGCTATTCAAATATTTACATCTATCATGCCATAGCAATCGCTCATGTTTCCAGATGACAGGCTATTTAATATTTGTCTCTATTTGGGCGCGTTAAATGACAGATATATGCCTGATTAACACTGGAATTCATGGAAGACCATCTACACTATTACTATCCTAGTGAACACATAATAAATGGTTATGGCTTCCTCTTTCTCACTGTATCAGTGGCTTTGCGATTATTAATTGTCTGTCTGAGGTGAATCAAATGGCGTTGGGGCTGTTGTAAATGGCTTCCCATCCATTGTTGTTAAACCACTCTCGAAATGGATGACCAAATAAAAGGAGCTCAACTCATGCAAAGCGCCAGTAATGTTGTGTAAAACCCTGTTAAATACGTCGGATGGCTCTTTGGTGTGGGAAGGATGGCCGCGGCTGTAATATATAGCCCGGGCCGTGATGGCTCAAGGTCACATCAGCCACCTCTACATAATGCATGAACCCCCTCCTTCCTCAGTCAATGTCCAATCACTCAGGCCCAACCTTGGGATGAAAATTTTACTAAGTAAATCAGTGCACATGCTGGCATTTCTATTAACCTCCAATGTGCAACCGACAGCAAGATGAATAATGCTAAATAATAACATGTGGCTGTAAATCAGCTTTACAGCTTGAAGGTGAGCTGAAACTGCACTGTATACCATGTGCCGTCAGACATTATTTGCAATGCTTTCATCTGTTTCAGTTGCTTTCACTGGTTAATAGCCGAAGGTTTGATTTTTTTTTTTTTTTTTTTTTTTTTGGAATGATGGACCAAATCTATATTGTACTTCGACCTTTTGTCTTAACTCTTCAGGCCTTTTGGTTTACACTTTGTTGAAGCCTCACTATATTTAGGCCTTAAGCTGTTATTTTATATGCTTGACTTGAAAATCAAAGCGTCCATAAGATGGTGGTGGAAATATTGGCATTTTCTTACATTTTCATAGCAGGTCTAGAAGGGGAGATAACGCAAAACCAGTGAGCGTGTAAGATTTGCCCTATTTGTCAGATTTTCACAGTCTTCAAAGATGTTAATGAATTGATTAAATTGCATAAAAAATCTAATCCAAAAAAAGCTATTTTATATAAATTAAAAAAAAAATGGAGTTTTTTTTTTTTTTCTGGTGTGAAAATATAATATGTATATTAAAGTAATAAGCCCCAAGAAGCCGTGGTTTACAGTGAATTTATAACAGCTAAGGGGCGTTGTTAGCTGTTATAAATTTACTGTAAACCACGGCTTCACAGGGCTTATTGCTTTTATAAAACGGTTATTCCATATACTTAGTAAGGTTTCACAAAATAAAACAGAGCAAATAAGTGTAATGATATTAATAAAAACCGTATTCTTGCACCAAACAATATAGTTCCTCAGAAACAGTTGTGGTTGGAACCTATGTTTGGAACAAAGTGGTTGCCAAGCAACACACAAAGAAAACAAAGGTGTAGGTTTGTAGTGCAATTTACAACAGCTTCGAACGTGGCTCAACCAATCAGAATCAAGGACCGGAACTATCCGTTTTATAAAATATAGTTAAGTAATTTTTACATTGATTCCTCCGAGAAGGATAAACTACCAGTTTCTTTCTTTGTAGCATTACTGTGTAATTCATTTTCTGAATTGACCATTAACTTTTATTGTATCGACCAAAAAATAAAATAAACAAATACAACAACTGAGACTCTCAAAATGTCCTTTTATAATGTCTTTAAAAAATTAACTTTAAAAACTTAATTTTTGAGTGAATTATCCTGTTTTGTTTGTTTGTTTGTTCCTTTCTTTCTTTCCTTGATAACATTCTGAAAAAAAAATATCATTCTTAAGAACCTGTTGGGATTATGAAATGTTCTAATGTTAGAAATGAGAAAAAATATTAGAAGAAAAAAAGTTTGCTTCATGAATCTGGTCTGATGGCACAGACAGCAACTCAGCAGCTAATATTGTAATACTGTTTTCAGTTTTAAAAACATATGGACATCATTCAGATAAAATTATCCCATCTGTCAACACTAAAGGTGAACTGCCTTCACCATTGGTAATTTTATGGTAGAGTAATTTTGATGTTTTCAATACAGACTTTCATTTATTTTTCTTTACTCGTGTTAACTACTTATGACATGATATTTCCTCTCATTTATCTCCATGCATGCAGTGACAATTAATATTGCAGTAAATATCACACGTTACAGGGTGAAGTTGCAGAGAGAAGTCAAGGTAATGGATTTCTTTCCATGCTGAAGTGTGTGTGTTTGTGTTTTCTCAGTAACATATTATTAATGACATGGCACTGATAGGGATAGAATTGGACGCACACACGCCTTACACATTTTCTCCTCAGATTGTGTTTTGTGTTGAGGAAAGCTTGCTCTACAAGACAATTACATTACTCCCTGTGGATTTGTTTTCTCTCTGCTGTTTCACATGTAGACAGGCAAACTAATGCATGTGGAGAAAGAGCTTGATTGACCATTGCCAACAAATGTTTGTTGAGAGGAGAGGCGATTTTTGATGTCATGTTAAATCAGTCATGATTTTCCTCCCAGTCTTCACGCTGAGCGAAATCGTGTAATATTAACAAATGACAGACCAGGCGTGTATAAATAACGGCTTGCTTTTATTTATATCATCATCATCATTAATTTGTTTTGAGAGTAATTTCATGTGAAAACTCCCAAGCATGTGGATGTTTAGCCATGACCTGTAACATGTTGCTTTATTAGTTCCAATAGCAGGTAAATCCCAATTAATGCCATTTACATCTCATACTGAATGAATGCAGAAATATGAAAATATCAAGGAAGTTGATTTTCCTTTTTTTCTATCCTTCAAATTTTTTTTGTCATATTGACATTTTTGACACATTCATCTATTAAACTAATTAAACAAGGTAAAATTATTAAAAATTATCAGGTGTCAATGAATAGCTCAGTCTATTTATATAAACATTGATTATAATATTTTACCCATTTTAAAATGTATATAAATATATATATAAGGGAAAGTGCTGTAACTGGTTACCATTACAAAAAAAAAAAAAAAAAAAGTCCCACTTTATATTAAGGGGCCTTAAATACATGAATCATTTGAAATAATGCACTTATTGTTTACATGTTTTTACATTGTACTTATATTTTAAAAATACTTGAATATAATTACATCTGTAATTAATTTCTGTAATTACATTTAGTTACACTGTTGACCCATCCCTTACACCTTAATTTACCCTTAAACGTACCCATACCACCAAACCTGTCCCTAACTTTACCCATGTCCCACCTCAGCAGCAGCAAAAATGTTTTGCAATACAATGTGAACACAATAAGTACATTGTACTTATTTTTTGATGTAAGTATGTAGTAAAGACCACTTAATATAAATTGGGACCAAAAAAAGTTTTATACCATTAATAATCCTGTTTTGTTCTAGCTCATTTTAAATGGTCCTGTGGTGTGATTACATTAATTTGTATTTTTCGATCATTTAATTTAATAATTAGCTTTCCTGTAGCTCAAATAGTAGAGCATGGCACTAGTAATGCCAAGATCATGGGTTCGATTCCCAGGGAAAGCAAGAGCTGATCAAATGTAAAAACTGTAACTCGAATGCTATGTAAGTCGCTTTGGATAAAAGCGTCTGCTAAATGCATAAATGTAAATGTAAATGTAATTCCCAGGTACTATGCAATTTAATATGAGGTAAAATTGATACTTTTAACAATATTGACCAAAATGCAGTTTGAAATGGCTTTAGTTGAAACAGTTTTGGGAAGTTGTTGTTATGCTTCATGCCAACTATCCATATTTAAAAACAGACGATTCCGCTGAAAATGTGTGCCCAAAGTGAAATAATTGTTCTTCGAGACTTCTTTTTCGATATTGCAGGAGGCCATTGACTTTTGTGTGCATGCTCAATCTTAGTCTTCTTGTCTGATAAAAAGTAAATCAAGATTAGTGACTTTAAGTGTGCTCTATTAACACTAAGCAATTAGGCAGCTCCCAAGCGAGAGCGCTTAATGCCGTGCGATTTCAGCTATCTGATTGCACACATTTGCCCGTCACCAGTCGACTCCACCGGCTCAGCGTTGCAGTCACCAGCGGGGCGCAGGGGGATGAATCCCAACTGACAAAATGGATAAGTCAATTGGATGAGGCTTACACAAATCTCACCACAGGGCCATGGAGCAACGCGCTAAAACAAATTAAAAGCGCGAACCAAGAGCATATTTTATGCTCGCGATTTATGATGTAGATGATCCTCCCCTCTCTCCTGTTCCCTTAATGATAAATCATCATCTTCCAGAAGAATGGATGGAGAAGGAAATCAAAGTGTCAGTAAGAGAAAGCCAAAATGGCAAATGCGCCGTGCTTTTGTTGTTCCTCTTAAATTCTGTTAATCGCCTCAGGTAAAGATTAACTGCTGCTGCCAATTTAATTCAGCTTCAAATAATGCAACAAGGTCACTGTTTTCCTTTTGCTCTCCTCTCTCTCTGTCTCTCCAGTGCAGGATTGAGTTGTCATGTAGCTCTAATAGGCAGCACAGGGAATCATTAGTCCGGCTCAGCTCTCTGACTGATGGGCATTTCACTCCAATCATCTGGCCGTGCTCAGACGGCGCGGCACTATTGACACGGTGTCAGAGCTGAGAGAGGATGGCTTAATCAGCTGGGACACACTCAGCATTGATTTGACAAGCTGCCGTAATGACCTTCTTGTTTTTGTAAAGGATCACTGTTTATCTGAGCTGGCATTGATGCACTGAGCATGCCGCATTGTCATGGAAACTATTATCACGGCCAAGCCGGGGCCTTGGAGGGCTCCTAAAGATGATGTCGAATGTGACTCGAGGGGGGTCGCCTGGGACGGGGGTCTGTTGCCACGGTGACAGCTGCTCCTCTGACTGCTGTCCGTCTGAGATGCGCGAAGGACTCCCGTAGAGATGCCGTTTCGAGTCGATATCCGTGACGGAGGGGTGACTTTGACTTGAATAATAGTTTGGAAAAATTGTCATGTTGAAAACAAACGCCATCAAGTGCGCAACGCATTGATTGTTTAGTGTTCAATATTAGAAATTTCTCACATTCATTTACTCCCCTGACAATCCACCCAGAAAATTGTTTTTGATTTTAGCGCCTATTGATTTGCTAAATGGCCCATAATGGCCACTCGAATGTGCTCGAACGTATTCATGTGGGAAAATGCCCACCTACGCCCGACCTCTTCGACTTTGATTGTCGTAGCTGATGAAACGAACCTCTGACCACCTCTCTGCATTTCAATAACGTTATGCTTTAATTCATAATAAGCAGCCTTACGGCGGCACCCGAGATGTTCTTACAAGTATATTTGCGGAAGGATTCAGGAATGAGGACGTTGTCAGGTGGATGGGTGTAATCAGCCCATCCCCCCCCCACCCCTCCGCCTCCTTCCCAATCTTTTCCCCCCACAGCCCATGTGTCAGACAGTAAATATTACTGGCGTACTGACAGGCCTGGAGCCGTGACTCACCGTGTAAAATCGTTAATAAGCAACATGATGGGGCCACTACATCCCAAGGTGAGAATGTAGGGGGGTGTTTTCATCCACAATTATCCAAAGGACAGCATGAAGTGTCCATGGCGGGATGATTTGTGGGCTGAAAACAAGAGTGCTTTGTCTCGGCAAAGAGATGAGGGCTTGGGAGCAGGCAAGGGAGAGGTCAAACGGACGAGAGTGAGCTTGTGTATTATAAATTGTTGGTTCTTACCGGTGGTATTTAATGCTAAAAAAGTAGTTTAAAGGAGTTCAAAAAACCCAGGTCAGATATTATGGACCCACTTTAACCACTTTATACTGAGTGCAACATGAACACAGTAAGTACGTTGTACACTGTTTAAAAAAAAAAAATAAATAAATAAAAAAAAAAAAAATATATATATATATATATATATATATATATATATATATTTTATTTTTCTTTTTTTCTTTGTAAATACACCAAAGATTATTGAAGTATGCTTTACAAGAAAATAGTACTTCAGTACTTTTTTTTTAATGAAATTTACTACCTATTTCTGAGCAAAAATTGTTGTGCAAATAATCAATTACATACTAAAACATTGCTTTCAGTTAGTGTACTTCAAAATTCACATTTAATTCAATGTTACTTTTTTATTGTTTGTGAAATTTACTAGCTATTTCTGAGTGAAAATTTTCTTCACCATTTTTTTTTCAGTGAACCAAACATGTTTTTATAGTTAAAGACACGTAATATAAAGTAGGACTGATTATTTTATTGTCATTTATAAATATACTTTATATAAACAGAATCTGAAGCAGTAGTAGTAGTGCAGACGTGGTTGTTTTTGTTGTGATGTGTGGCTTGTTTCTGTTTTATTGCTAGAGACTGGGAGAATAGGTCTTGCATGGTTTCGTTCAGTAAACATACTGCCAAGTTAAATGGCTGATCAATCAATTTCACTGGAATCGATCTGAATCAGTTCAGCCTGCATGCACACACAGGGAGCCACTTTATTGTAAATCAATCATTTTGAAAACATCTCACAAAGGGGCCAGTCCTTACTAACAAGCCATAAATTTAAACCTACAGGGTGCCACCCTTATCAGCCTACAAATCAGGAGCACAACCAACATCTGTTCTACTTCCTCCTTTTTTTATTTCGGCTTGGTAGGTTGAGCTCAGATCTTTAGTTTTGAAAAGAACAAGCCACGTAAGACCAGACTAATACACTATATTGCCAAAAGTAATGGGTCACCCCCTTCTAATGAACAGGTTTGACTTTAAATGCAGACCTTGAGCCAAAAACGCTTTACCAAACACCAATGACTTGTACATATGGGTACAGTCATTTTAGACACTTCCAAAACTGTTGCAACAGAGATGGAAATACAATTTTTAAATACATGAATTGTGTTTCCATCTTTGTTGCCACAGTTTTGGAAGTGCCTTTTTCTGTTCTAAAGAAGGGGGTGTCCCAATACCTTTGTCTATATAGTGTATGTACAAGTCATTGGTGTTTGGTAAAGAGTTTTTGGCTCAAGATCTGCATTTAAAGTCACACCAGAGGTGTTCAGCTGGGAATACGACTTGGCTTTCTGCAGACCAGTCAAGTTCTTCCACACTGTCTAAATCAATCATTTCTTTTTGAACCTTGCCTTATACACAGAGGTATTGTCATGTTAGAATAGAAAAGGATCCTATCCAAACTGTTGCTTTAAAATTAGAAGCACACAATACTTTTGGCAATATAGTGTATCTTTCTACAGAGCAAGGTTTAATCACAGTCATCGTTTTTAGAGACTGAAACCGAGGAGAGCTGTAATAATAGGTGGAGGGGCACAAATGTGTTTTATAACTCTAAAAGTGTCTTCATAGGTATAAAATGACTTATTGAAATCTGCACATTCTTAAGTAGACGATTTGTGCAGTAATTCAAATGTGAGAGGGGTTCAACGTGCCTCTTTAAATATTAGCAGATGTTTGGAAAAGGTGTGTTCCCTGCATCCTCCTCCAAATATTTTTGGACTGTAACAATGTCCATTTGTCAATAATGTGTGTTTTTCATGAACTGTTTTCCTTCAAATGTCCGGTGTAAATCAAGTAATGACGCAATATACCAGTCACCTGTAGAACACAAATACATCCATTTTAATTTGAGAAAATACAAAAAGAAACCATGTACAATTTATGTACAAACTTTTTGTACAAGACAGTATTTTTTATCAGCAGGTTATATTTGACAGAGTCAGGTAGATCAGCTCAGCACCATCAAATTCTTCACGTCTGGTAGTCAAATCAGTCATTTTGCTATGAGAAACCCCATTTTCCTGTAATGAATATGCCAATAATTACATGTATGGATGGATGTTTTGATTATTTATTGAAGTGGAAGAAAAGACAGCAACAAAACAGTAATCCATATGCAAGTTCAGCATGTTAAGACTTAATTCCCTCCAAGTATTTATTCTGTTACAGTGTATTTTCTTTATACAGTTTCTAAAACTTAAATCTGTCCTTTACAGTAGAATAAAATAGCCAAAATATGACAGTTGTGTAGTACATAGCACATCAGTAAGGTTGCTTTGTGTGTTACTTTAATTAAAACACTCTTGAATACATTGACAGGTGATTCAACTAAACATCATAGTCAGTTCTACCCAGCATCTTTCAGTCATTGCTGTCCTCTTTTTGGACTTTTTCAGTAGCTATAACCAAGGTGCTAGGATTTCAGCAGCTTGCATAGGCACGTGTCGTATGCCGTTTGAATGCCACTTTTCGCTTTAGTGGGTCTTACGGCGTTCCTCCTTTGGTTTTCCTGCACTGCCTGGCACTGTCCTGGCATGGAGGCAAGGATGGCTTGGATGTTCTCCATGCCAGTATTAGATGCCACGATATTACCGACCAATGACTGACTGATGCTAGTAGATGGATACATTTCATGGCACTGTAGAAACTCTGATATGTGTATACTGTAGTATCTTCACAAGATGTACAAATAAATTGCATGATATTAAAACATTGCACATTTGTTGCAGTGGAGAAGAAAATATCAGTATCACCTCAAACTGTCATTAGGACTACGAAACGAAAAAATATGTCAGCTTTACTTTGTCATCAGGATCGCTACCTGAATACGTGTTTTGAAAAGGTCTGTAAACAAACAATTGATTTTGACATTTCTAAACTATATGTGATTGTAACATTGAAATGCTGATGACAAAATGGAATGTAAAAACCTGATGGTTAATAATCCTCAAAAAGAAAGAGCTAGAGCTAGTTTGCTTTCTGCTTCCTTCGACGTGCATCTACACTTTTCTCATCAAATGAAACCTGCTGTCTTGACCGTGCCATCGGCCTTTCTTTGTAATGTAATTCATTACAGGAAAAGGACCTTACATAGAAGAAACAATATATAAATTGGACATTTAACTCCAATGGATTCCTTTTAGCTCAAAATCTTCTTTTTCAAGCTAGCAAGTATGTAGACAATCCAATTAAACATACAGTTTACTCACATTTGTATTTTTTTTTCTTCATTTATTAAGAAACCTACTTGCTACAAAGTGTAACACCAATGTAATCACAATTCAGAAAATCACTTCAGGACAAAGCCTAATTGTCCAGAAGACAAACAAAGCTGAGCTCCTTTTACTTGAGAAACTAAATGTGGACTAGAACGGGCAGAATTTATACAACAGATTTATATTCTTTTTCTCAATGGACGGACGAGGACTAATGTCTATTTTCTTGTATCTACAATCTATTAGCTCGCTGCTGATCTGATTGAATGATGTTCGCACAAGTACTTCAGCACACTCTTCTCTTCACCGAGACCTAATTTAGGTCAAACATCGCTAATATTACTCATTACAGAAAGAGCAGAGCCCCTCCTCATGCGCATCGCTGAGTTCATGTCTGTCTGAGGATCAACATCGCTTTACCTGGAATTACAGAAAAGTGTCATCAGTCATTCAATATTGGTTTTCATCTCTGTTACCTTATGAAAATAAAAGCATATATGCTGTTTTAGTAGTATAGCTCAGGGTCCTTCAAAGCAGTGAGTATCAAAGAGCACTCTAGATGGCAAGCTGAAATTGTACCTTTTTGACTCGGGTTCACAGATCTTTGACGTGTCCCGGTTGATGTTACGTGACGTTGTGTTGTCGGGTAAAACTGAAGAAACTGAACCGCTCTGCAATGTAGCTATTAAGATATCTTTAAGATACATTTAGAAATAAAGTTCTCTGATATGTATAAAAATAAGTACAAAATGATTACGCTCATGGATAAAAAATAAGTATGTACTTATGTATAAATCTGACAGAGCACTTGAAGCAAAGTTCAAAGGTCTGTGAAGCATTTGTATCAATATACGTTCTACTTAAAGGTACAACATAGTCATGTAGCCTTGATAGAAGTGAGTGACGTTCAAATCCATTCAGTCCACAGCAAGAATCATCCACAAGTTACATCTTTGGCTGATAATTGAACATGATTGAGCTTAGAGTTTAAGGCATCACAGTTGGTCACAGGGAACATCCAAGCGCTTTTCCGCCCCTGTGCCAACCTTGTGTCAGGCAGTGGCTACACCCAAAGGAGGAACCATCGATGCCCACTTTTTCGCAATACGTGGCATTTTCAATTGTATATATATTTTTTTGAGTTAAAGCTCAATCATTGTTGAATTATCAGCAGGTTACAGTAGTGTTTCATTCAGTCGTATTAATAGCAGAGCCACAGACGCAAACAAACATATTAGAAGCCTCGATCACAGACAGTTCCCCACACCAGCAATCATGGATGATGGAAAGACATCAACAGAAGTAGTGCATATCCTCAATGTATTGCCAATTCCGAAGAGCTACGTTGGGGATGGCCGTATGCATTAGGTACAGCAAACATTTCCAGGTGTATACGTGCCTAAACGGTCTGTAGGGATGGAAATGGGCATCCTTTCCTGAGCCACAAGTTCAGGTTACTTCAGGCAGCCTTCGGCACACACCATGCACGAATACAGTCACGCAAGCACTCGTTTCTCTGAACAAAACCATTCAGTTAACAGCCTCAGCCTGTGACGTCAGCCCCAAACTCAGAGGAGAACCGAGGGAAAGCTTTGACTCTTCTGCGAGCAGTGCTCGAGTTATTACGCGGTAGTGCAAAACGAAACGGACAACGGATACGCAACTTAATCGGCGGGGCTGATCTTTGGGTAGTGTTTGGATGAAGTGAACGACGGTGACCCTCATCCTCCATTATAGCGCGCTCTGCGTGGAGTCAGGTCACGGCAGAGGTGAAATATTGCAATGAATCACAGGAAGTACTTTTTTTTCCTCCTCTTTTTTGTTTGCCTGTTAACATAATTTCAAAAAGTGCTAGGGGCTGTACAATCCTTGTGACTTTGACTTGATTGTGATTATGTACATCACTATGTATACATATATAAAAGTATGGAAGTATCATTAAAGGTATACACGTAGGAAGTCCCTTCCAGTTCTTGATCGCTTCAAACCCTCAAGTCGAACAAGGGAAGAACAATGTGTCGCCATCACAGTCATGGTTTCGCGATTAGAGCTCATCTTTTACAGCAGGATGACCCAAGTCCCTCCGTAATGGTAAAGGCCAGGGATTCGTTCAGCATTCATCTTCGACTTCTCGGATGGGTGGAATCAGACTGCTAGTGGATTTGTACTGATTGACTTGGTTGGCCATGTGAGTGCTCATGGGCTTGATTTGAATGTTCCTTGGGTATGCGTTTTCTGCTTCATCTGTAAACCATCTCTTTTCTGTGAGACAGCCGTGCGGGAGAGAAGCAGAAGATGAGAAACAGCATTAATATCAGATATTTAAAGCAGGGTCATGCTTCTCTCTATAGTAAAAAAAAAAAAAAAAATTAAAAAAAGAATCATCCCACGCTCTCTCTCTATACAGCACATAAACTTGAATTCACATTCAGAAAGACACAGAGTGAAACACATTGTTGGACCTATCACTGATTTCATGAGGCAGCAATATGTACGGTTTGTAAAAGCATTTACAGCCGTATTGTAGCCAAGTAGGAATGACTGTATCATGCTGTGTATTTGAGCACACAATCAGGTCTCTGAAATCAGGTGTTTAATTCGCAAATGTGTCCTATCAGGACTTAAGCCAGGCGTAGGGCCGGCATCCATCCTCATCACATTCGCTTTCTCCTAGGTGGTGTCATTTTACAGCACTCCAAGATTTCCAACTATTCCTCCAACTTGAAATGTGCTGCACACCTTGGAGTGTCACGGCGCTGTCGTTTGATGTAAGTGGAGCTGTGCCTGAGGTGGTGCAAGGAGTCAGCCACCTCGCTCCGTTCCCCTGAGTTTACTACTGATGCTGGCACTTACATCGCCCCGAGACATCCTCTGGCTCCGCAAGGGTTAAAAGAGCCAATTTCAGCAGCACAGGGACTCTCATCATAGCTCCTCTTTCTCACACGGATATTTGAGGTGAATTTCGGCTGAGAGCGGAACGTGAAACCACTTTCGCCTGGTTTGAGTGGGGAACTTTTAACAGACCAAATCTACGTTTTTGGATTAATGCAGCCATAAGCCACGAAAGGTCGTAAAATACAGTAATTTTACTTACATTAAAAGATGTTTTTAGGCACAACGCAAAGTGGCAAATATGAGAAAAGCCACCAATGCATATAGCATAGCGATATTGGCCAGCCTGGTCAATCAACCAATCTGGAGATTGACATAAGTGGTAGTATCCCATTTGTTAAACTGTTAAATTCTATATTTATTTCACAATAGAAAATATTACGCAGAAATTTTTTACAGAGTATTTACAAATAAAAACTGTCAGTATTGAATTTTTATTTGAACAAATATTGTTTAAAATACGTGTTTGTGCAATTTTATTACATTTCGGATAATATTATAGAATTTGATTGAACGACTTGGAAACAAATCAGTGAATCAGATTTTATCATTTTCCAAATACCTTATTTGAATTGAATGACGTTAAGTGAAACAGATACATTTTGATAATCTACATGTAGGAACAATGTGCAGACACACTGACCTCTCACACAATGCAGTTTGTCTTAGAGAAAGAAAGAAAACCTAATGAGAGGTAAATAAACAAGAGGAACAAGTCGAGGGGGGACTACTGAGAGAGAGATCTCTGGAATCTATCAGATGGACGGAGGTAGCGAGAGGATGATAGTCAACCGCATGCAATGCTGGGATGGTCCTGAGCATGACAAGAGTTAAGCAGTAGCAGCAGCCATTTGCTTTCGGTTAGAAAGCAAAGGTGAAAAGTAGGCATGATTTCCTTGGAAATTAAAATCAAAATCCCCTCTCATAACAGTGCTCCACAAAGGACAAAGTTATGATTAAAAGATCCCACAACAGGTGCTGTATCATGCAGAATCATTAACTTGCATACCTGGGCCCATTCTATTCATCCTTGTTGCACTTTAGAAAAAAAAGTGGTCTATGTAAGTTTTACAGCGTTTAAGGCAAGTAACAGGTCTCAAACAGAAGTGAAATCATATCATATCCCTACATTTTTAGTCTGGTTAATATATTGTGAATTAAAAATCATAACCTTCTTTATTTTACACTAATGGGAACGGATTCTTATAAACATCTACTACGAGTAGTAAAATGTTGCCAATGCAAATTCAGTATTTAAGACTACGATAGATCTGACAATTTAATTTTATCCAATTAAAAACAAATTTGTATTGTAAAACTCTTGAAAAGGACAAAGTGCTTCTCAAATCTGGAAAAATAGATCACGTTAACTAATATGACCTATTCACTAAAGGGGGATATCTTACAAACTAACTTTTTGAATTACAACTTTTAGGTACGCATTGTAACAGGCACTGAAATCAATGCAGGGTTTTACAACATCCTGTAATACCTTGCAGCTCCTCCATTCTGGTGAGAGATAAGTCTCAACAACAACAGCTTCATAAAGACTGTATGTAAATGATAAAGGTTACAAAGCTGGAAATTTTAAATGATCCAATGCTTCTACAAAATTACACACCGTAGGGGTTTCTGCACCTGCAAGGCATGTAGGGATGGTGTGAAACCATTTATGCAATGATAATGTCTCTAAACCCTACCTGCAACATTAAAAAAATCACTAGAGCATAACTAAAAATAAGCCACTAACACAGACTAAAAACATGATGATGCAATTTGCAGTTCTCACACACACAGACATGATGATTGGACAAACAGGAAGGCAAGAAATGAATTAATGCTGTTTCCACACTCTTATATAAAGAACAAAATGATCTATATTACCTATACACAAATGCTGATGAAAAATTCTGCCTCTATTTCTGAAACATTATTAAGCTTAATAATAAATAACTAAACAGTTCTAGAGGTCTGCATGGCACCTGCAAATTTCACTGTATTATTAATCATTCATGCACTTAAAATTCCAAAATTGAATCCTATGTTGTAACAAATCTAAGCTGGTGCAAATTTTTTGAAATGCAGACCTCTAGTTCACAGGTCGATTGTGTTTGTACAAATGCAGCAGCGATATGCAGACATGGTCCTGGTTACGGTGCACTGGTGATGAGGCAATGGTCATAGAGTTGTGTGTGTGGTCAAGGCAAGGGCCACATGCACATAACAATGAAGCAAACACACAAACAGAACGTGGAATGCTGAGTACAAACACACAGCATCCATTCTATAAAAAGTGTGCTAAAACCATAGAAGTGAACAAACGCACGCACACACACTCACTCTGCTAGGTTAAAGAGAGAAATGAAGGCCAACTTACTTCTGTTTGTCACGGGCTTCACGTGCTTTGCTGCTGCGGTTCTGCCGGTTCGTGGCGGGGATGGAGTGAACAGACGAGCTCTTCTTGCTGGATGAATGAGAGGAATGGGAGGAGTGGGACAGGCTCGCTCGGGACTGGCCCGCATTGTGGTCAAACTGCATCAGACAGAAGATCAGGTCTGTGGGCACCAGCTCAAAATCATAAGGCGGGTTTGTGATGACATATCTGCACACATTGAAAAATGACACATATTAGTTCAAGGATCTCATGCAAGAGGAAATAAAGCATTTATTTAACTTGTTTAATTTTAAGATATTGCCCAAAGATAAGATATTGCACAGGTTTAAGGGTAAAGTGTGACATTTCTGCACCACTTATAGTTTAACCACTCAAGCTTAGATGGGAGAAAGATCATGACTGATCTGAAAGTTTCCTCATAGCCCTAACACTGTTAATGATCATTCAAATGTGCCACACAATTCTGATCCTCTCATGAAGCACACAAGGGACTCTTACAGTTGATTAGTCAAATGTTAGCATACGGCTAAGCTAACAACTGAATTCTAATAAGCACAAAAAAAGACCATGAAAAATAGAAAATAACTTTTCACTACTAAGTCATATTTACAAATGTTTCCCCTCATTCTACCAAACATTCTGGATAAAATTATTCACTGAGTTTGCAAAATGCATTATGGAATAGCTTTATCCACGAAGGACAGACGTGACAGTGCAGTAGATTTTGGATAAAATGAGGCACACTACAGTACACTTTTTTTTTAATGCTTTTGAGAGAAGTTTCTACATAAAGGCTGATTTTATTTGATCAAAACAGCAAAACAGTAATATTGTGAAATCTAATTAGAATAAAAAAAACTACATTAACATATTCTAAAACATCATTTATTCCTGTGATGCAAAGCTAAATTTTCAGCATTATTACTCCAGTCTTCAGTGTCACATGATCCTTTAGAAATCATTCTAACATGCTGATTTGCTGCTCAAGAAACAATAATAATTGTTAAAATGTTGAAAAATATTTCATATATTTGAAATAAAAATCTTTTATTTAGTATTTATTTCTTTGGGGAAAAAAAGTAAGTTAATTTCTCTTACAAGCAAGCATAAATTTGTGAAAATTTTTATCAGGTAAACTTCTGCAGTATGCTGCCTAGGTAGGGACCTCACACCTCACTGGGTGTTAGAACTGGGTTTATAATAATAATGTGGGCTTAACTGTTATTTCCCAGTAGCGAAGCTGGATTGTATGCTTAATGAAATAAAGGGCTAAAACCATACTGATAAAGAGATTAATAGATAAAATTGACAGCTCACCTTTTTGTGCACTGGCTTGGTCCACCTAAATGTGCATCTCGCAATCTATAGATTCCAAAGCACAGCATGTTGTACGTTTTTAATGCTTTACAAAATAAGTCTCCGTAGCAACCACCATCCTGAAAAAGAACACACAATAGTGCTTTAATTGTTCATTCATAACATTCAAATCAACATGTGCTTATTTCAGGCATGACAGAGACAACTTGAGTGTAAGAGCAGGTGTTGTTTGCCTCATCCACTGCATCTGTATCCTAGCGTAATATCTACACTTCTATAATGAAGTACAGTATGTGGTATTTTACTTAGATACAGGCAGTGCTGGGTAGTAACTGAGTACATGTAATCTGGATTACATAATCAGATTCCAAAAGTTAAGTACTTTTAATTAGATTATATTATATTTTAAAATGCTCATAATCAGATTACGGATACTTGTTTTTAGCGGTTACATTTTATTTACGCAATAACAGTAAATTATGCATAATTTATTGTTTCAACCCAATTCTTTTTAATTTTCCTTTCAAAATAAACCTACCTCTTATATCCATGAGACCAATATTAATGCAAGTTACTAAACACTGCCGACACATACAGTAGCTGTGAAATACTCAGACTTCATCATATCCAGTGATGTTCACTAATTATTAATATTGGAAGTCTGGACAAAAGTATTTAAAACCCAGAAGATTTTGG
This sequence comes from Spinibarbus caldwelli, assembly GCA_039654775.1. Taxonomy (NCBI): domain Eukaryota; kingdom Metazoa; phylum Chordata; class Actinopteri; order Cypriniformes; family Cyprinidae; genus Spinibarbus; species Spinibarbus caldwelli. The sequence goes on from CM077243.1 coordinate 22,993,060, forward strand.
CCATGTAATGTCATGTTTTCATGTTTATTAATGTAATGTAGAGATTACTAAGCTTTTGACATTTTTATGATTCATTAATTTTTAGCTTTTTATAAACACCCTACAGTTTTTTCCCCAGTTTGGGAAATTATATTGATAACCTTTTTTTTTTTTCTTTTTTTTTTTTTCAGTATTTTACACAATCACATTCAGGTCTATGTGATAAACGAGTTAGGTCAAAAGTATTACCAAATACATTTCACTTCATGTAATTTGTAATCAGTAACGTAACCTACCCAGCACAGGATACAGAAATACCATGAAAGATTTAAGGCAGCGTTATTTTTTCCCCACAGACTGCGTGTTCAGCTCGTTCACTTTGCATTAGTGGGCAGAGGCGGCATTGGACAGGGAATGAGCCCTGTTTGGGAAAGTGCCAAAACGTGTCAGCTCCTCTTAACCATCCACTTACCCCCAAGTCTGCGAAGGGCCCATCGTAGAGGGCCAGCTGGGCGACCCGACACCTGTCCCTGTTAGCCAGCGTCTGTGGCGTGCTGTAGCCACCTCTCAGCGCGTTCTCCTCAGCCAGCAGGCCCTCCAGCTCCGGAGTGGCGCCTCCCGTGACCAGCGTCCGGATCAGGGTGAGGATATTATCATTGAAGTATGTCTGCCAAGATAAAGGAGAGGATCCGGACGTGAGCGCCATTAGAGTCACAACTCAAGACAGTCAGGATTTTGGAGCTGTCCCGAGCACTGTTATCTAGACCCTGATCTGTCTCTTCTCATTTCACTCCGTGGGAAGGGAAGAGACACGGGAATGCAATTATGCCAGCTGTTGTTGTTGTTGTCGTCGTCTCCTCCCCACGCACATTCATTTTGGTAACACCAGCCACGCTTAACAGGAGCATTTTGCACACAAGGACATTTTAATTAGCATTATTGTAGCTAATTGTAGATTACATACAATGAAGAATAGATCTCATAACACAACAAGTCTGGGATATTTGTCTTGTACAGTGGGGTCCAAAAGTCTGAGACCACTAGTGAAAGTTCTTCTTTTTTGCATTTTTAACAGTTTAGATGAATAGTTGAATATGTTTGCTTTAATGTTTTTATGTTTAAGTAAAACATGATGAGCCATGTTATCCTGCATTTATTAACATGGTCAGTTCCGCAATTGAAATGGTGACCTACAAATATTTCTTATTCACTTCACCTCATAACTTTTATACACTACCATTTAAGGTCTGGGGTCAGTAAGATTTTTTAATGTGTAATAGTTTTTGCTCAGTTACTCAAGTTTTCAGTGCCACATGATCTTTCAGAAATCATTGTAATATGCTGATTTGCTGCTCAAGAAACATTTCTTCTTATTATCAATATTGAAAATATTTGTGCTGCTTAATATTTTTTGTGTATTCTTTTTTCCAGGATTCTTTGATGAACAGAAAGTTCAAAAGAACAGCATTTATTTGAAATAGAAATCTTTTGTGACGTTATAAACGTTATAAAAGTCTTCACTTTTGATCAATTTAATGTGTGTACACTTAATAAAAGTATTAATTTCTTGAAAAAAATCTTACTGACCCCAAACTTTCTAACAGTTGTGCGTTTTAAATCCTAAAACTTTATTTTAATCCCAAGTTTCAATCAGATTCTGTATCTTTGACTTTTAAAGTGGTTTCTGACTTGTGGAGCTTGCTGTATCTTGTCCATCAAATGTTCTTCAGTGTCACTGATGATAAAGTTGTCAAATGATTAACGTATAAAAATAAAAGATTCTACTAAGATCACAAGGTCGTTCGTGCAAGCACCAGAGGGCTGTGTCGCTGCGAGCTCACGATGGAGTGACACCTCTCTGGGCCCCTGACAGCAGCATTCAGCCGAATGATGGATGAGAGCTGTCTATTAGCAGGCTTCACCTTTGTCCACAGTGAAATGCACTTGAAGGCTGCTTTGTTCTAGCTTCACTCAAAGTGAAAGGTACTGGAATTAAGCCATCATATGGATAAGGGGATAGCAGCGATTGTAGGTTGCCATTAAAGAAAACTTGAGCACTTACCTTGTTAAAAGATCTAATAAGACTCTTGAAAGTTCATTTCATGACACATTATATGAGGAGTCTTGGCAACAACTTTCCTTTTGATGTCACCACCGCTGACAGTGCTGTCTGATCAATGTGGCATTTCATTTACCAACCTCTGCCTACTGGTAACGCCTGAGCCCTACATCTAAAGCACTGCACAGCCGGAGGATGTCTCTTCCCTATACATTATTTCAGAGGATTAGCAGTGAGACATGCCTTCACGTAATTCTATATGACATGCCATGATGGGAGAGAAATGACTGTGCACCTTTTGACAGGTTGCTTTGTTCACCAAATCACTGGCTGCTTTTGAATACGAACGGAAAGATCATCTGAAGCCTAGTAGATAATATGAAGGATCCTTCACACAATGAAAGAATCTGAATCGACTTATTCTGCAGGGATAATTTCTTTAACGGACTTATGTATGCTAATCTATTTAAAGGAACTCAAATCAATAAATAGGTGTCAACGTGGCAGCTGTTTAGCCACTAACTCACCGCACTCATCAGGGAGTCCAACACGCTGATGGCAAACGCGGTACCGCAGGCAAACGGCTGGGTCAGATACAGCTCCGTATCTGGGTCGTCATCGTCGTCTTGGTCCAAAAACTGAACGTTGGAGTCATTCACTGCAGTACAGAGAGATGTGGTTTACAACTGTGCAAAACAACTGTGCAGAAGAGTCAGTCAATGTCCTTCAAAGGGTGGAGTGTCTCACCAACCAGCAATAAACGGGTTATGAAGTCAAATAAACAATGAGAAAAAAAAAAAAAAAAAAACAACTGCATGCACGTCAGTGGGCATGCATTCTGGAGATTAATACAAATTGAAAGAGTGATATCTGCACAATGCAGTACCCAAACTTGGTGGATCTAACTTGAATCTGAAGAACTCAGAAGGGATAGTTCACATAAAAATGAAAATTCTGTTTCTGAGACGTAAATGGATGGTTTTTTTGAGTCAGATCTTTTCAATGAATCATCACTTCACAAAACTGATCTCAATAGTTTGTTCATAAATTGGACTGATCCTGTTCACTGAATCACAGCAGTTAATAGATCACTAGAGGGGCAGATCATCAGTAAATAAAGGCTTCAATTTCTCTTTGTTTGTTTCTCATAGAGCTATTGTATGACTACAAAAGATGTGGGATTTAGTATACAAGTATTATGACCTACTTTTATTAAGCTTTTGGATCCTTTTCTAAACTTGAAAGCCTCAATCCCTATTCATCGTAATTGCATGGAGAAGAGTGACTAGTATAATTCTTTGAAATTTCTCTTTTTGTATTGTACCAAGGAAAGATAGCTCTACGTATCTAGAACAACACAAAGATCTATGAATGATGACAGAATTTTTATTTTTGGGTAAACCATTACTTGAAGTGATATAGAATTGTCAAAAAAAAGTCAAGTTACAGAGCACTCTTGTATGAGATTTTTTGTATGTAAAAATTTAGGTCCACTTATATAAAATAATATGTTTTTAAACATTGGTATCTTTGGTTGGACAGCAGCAGCAGCAGTCAGATTGCTTTGAGGCTATTGTGTATGGTCTCAGCAGCCAATGTATAGAGACAATGCCCTGAAATCCCACTCGGTTTGAACACAGCCTCACACAATCTTTGTTTCACCCCCTTTCAAAATCTATGCTTCAGAGATTAGGGCCAGCACCAAAATAAATAAATAAAAATAAACAGCTTAAAGCAAGGTTTGATCTATTTTTTTTTTTTTTTTTTTTCTAATTTGATTTCTTCCCAGACTTCCTGTGAGCTAAGGAAGAGAAATGTCAGTCTTTCAGACAGGCCGCTGATGAAAAGGAGCCCGGGCCAGAGAATTGAACTGCAGGGAGATGCTATGGAAACAGCCACAAGGACAGACTCGCATGATCAAAGGCCTAGTGATGCTCTGAGAAAGAAAGAAAAAAAATCCTTAAAAAAAGGCCAAAAACAAGACAGTCAATTTCAACCAGAACTAAGGATAAAAATGTGTTCAAAGTGATGCCATGGGAGCAGGCCTCAGCTGCAGCGAGAGAAATCAAGACAAGCCGATGAAGGAGGCAGTGCATCAGAGTAGCAGAGGACAAAGGCGCAGCTTACCCAGTTCTGTTATCATTTGTATGTTGGTTCCACTGTTTTTTTCCTGACTGAATGAAACCAAAGGCAGTAGTTTGCCAGGCTTAGCTAATGATGATAAAACAGTGTTGAGGGGAGACAGTTATTGAAACAAGTTCAAAGCCAGAGAAAGAGAAAGCATAAACGAGAATATCATGTCAAGAGTGGGATTAGAAATCTAAAGGTACAGTGTCAGGATGAAGCGCTTCTGTGAGAACTCCATGGAACAGTTCGGCCGTGTTTGTTCACGATAACGGGGATGTCGTGCAGGCTTAGGTATCTACTGCGCTGCAAATAGGGGAAAGATTACTATGAGCCATTTGGAAGAGAAAACGAATCGCTCTCAACATGTTTTTCCACATGTTTCTGGTGTATTCGCACATATTTCAACACTAAAACTGCAGGCCTGATTTACCAAGCACTCCATTGACGGTCAGTGATTCGCCCGTGTAGAGAATTGCGTTTAATTGGATTTTACCTTTAGGCTAAACATTTTTAAATCTGTGCAAAGTACTTCTAGTTGAGTTATTACAGCAAAAACTTTGTATAGTTTGATCCACTGAACAGATGATATTATGCTGTGTGACAAGAATATGAGAAAGAAATAGATGAAAAAAATTAAATAAAATGATTGGAGAAAAGCCAAGACTTGAGGTGATGCAGCAATGAAAACAGTTGTAGCTGAAGAGTGATTAACCCATGTCGGTTTTTTAAATGGCTGATGGCCCATGTATTTATATTAGAATTTAATGATGACAAAACTATATACATTTTACACAATTTTTCTTAGAAATTACCACAATTTTTATATATAAAAAATATAAATATATACACTACAGTTCAAAAGTTTGGGGTAAGAAAGATTTTTTTAATGTTTTTGAATGCAGTCTCTTATGTTCACCAAGGCTGAATTCATTAAAATAAATGTTTTCTATTTTTTTTTCTATTTATATTCTAATATATTTTAAAAGTTTCACTGCTGAATTTTCAGCATCTTTAGTGTCACATGATCCTTCAGAAAAAAAAAATTTATATACTGATTTGGTGCTCAAGAAATATTTCTTATTATCAATGAAAACAGTTTTGCTGTTTTTTTTTTTCAGTATCGAAAGTTCAAAAATAATTTATTTTAACTAGAAACTATGTAACTATATTAAATATTGTACTGTCACTTATAATGAATTCTGAATGTATAACTTTCTTAAAAACAAAAAACAAAAAAAACAACTGACCCCACACTTCTGAATGGTAGTTTATATCAGTGGTTTTCATTCCTGGTCCTGGGGACCCACTGCTCTGCACATTTTGTGAGTCTCCCTTATTTAACACACCTGATTCAGATCATCAGCTCATTAGGAGGGAGATCCATGTACTGAACTGAGTGTGTCAGATAAGAGAGACATACAAAATGTGCAGAGCGGTGGGTCCCCAGGACCAGGATTGAAAACCACTGGTTTATATCAACAATTGAAATTCATTTATTTTATAAGTGATTTATGTGTGCAATGTATTCTTTGACTTACTCAGGGTTGGCATGTGAATGGGTTTTTTGTTTTTATATATATATATATATATATATATATATATATATATATAAAAAAAAACATTTTAGATTTAGCTTCCTGTCAGTAATGAATATTCACAGGAAAACAGAATTTAAGAAACAACCAATTCATGTCACTATAAAAGTATAGCAACTCATGTTAACTACACTATTATCATGTCTACAATTCTTGGGAGTATTATTAGCTTGAATATCCTGTTTTTACTTCTTGAATTACAGAAGGACATTGTCAAGAGGCTGAAAATATCCTCTCAACTCAAAGTCAAAGTCTCGCTTTCAGATTAGTCAATGTCAAGTATTAGTCAATGTCTTTAATGACAGATGATATGGAGAGCCTTCATATAAGATTATACTGATTATTCTTGAGTTGCTTTTTCTTTTTCGAATATTTGTTTCACCTCCACCAATATGAAAATGCCAGAAACCTTTAGTAAATCAGGCCCCATGTGTCCAAGATGTAGGACTTTGCAACCCCTCAGGGAGGAGGACTTCTGGATCTCGTGTTAAGAGGATAGAAGTACATACGTTTATGTGTGCGTGTAAGGAGCGTGTTTTGCATGAAGTTCTAAGCGTCTGTGAGGCCCTTTATTTTTCGCAGCCTTTCTAGTGTAACTCACTGTAATTGGGTCAGTGGAGAGCTGGAGCGACTGGTCTCTGGTGCTTTAGTGCCCTTTGAGATCTAAAACTTTCATGAGTCCCGCCACCATGGGAATAGTGCCACCCTCATTGTTATTTATAAATGGATCCATTTTGCTACTACATGCTTTTTTTCTCTCCCTATAAGTCTAGGTCCCTTCCAGTGCATTAAAGGCACAACTGATGAGGATGCGACATTGACCAAGTCTGTGAAATATTCAGGTGCGCCATTACACACATCACAGACACACACTTCATAAGGAACACATCAGCATGGCTTGATACGGGAGTTTAGATTCTAATCACACTTGACTTTGACATGTTAGCAGTATGACTGCAGTCGCGTCTCACCGAGTTCAGTTATGATCGGGATGTTTGATCCCGTGGTGATGGATGCCTGCCGAACTAAGCCGTGGACTGGACTGTTATCTGGAGATGACCTATCCATCCCTGGAGGTGTGAAACCTGGAAGAGAAAGAGGAAAGAGACCGTCACATTTTACTCTGCTTATGGTGCCAAAACAGATTCAATGTTTGCAATGGTTACCAGACCAGTAGAATAACAGTCAGGCCATACAAATAAGATTTTCTTGGTATAATTCTAAATGTAGGAAACATATAGTAGAGTTTGTGGTGGCAGGATACGAGCGGACTGTCACGCCAGTCTAAAACAGTGAAATACAGATCCTCCGCTTTTAAGGGTCAGCTCAGGCATATTTAGCATTTGATGCCTTCCATCAACTAGCAGGTATAAATTTTATATGCTGTTCATTTTGTTACCATAAAACTGGTGAAGTGGATCCTGAAAACCTTTTATGTGAAATGCCATGAAATACAAGAAGGAGTGACAAGAGTATGAATTCACATGACTTGACACTTTTGCATTTGCTCAAGCTGACAAGTAAACACTTTAAATCAGTAATGCTATATGCATAATGCATTGGCCCTGTTTTGACATCCATCGACTGGAGAAAAATGCAAGCGTATAGTTTTTACAGTGACAAACGTAATGCGGGGAAAAGATTCAGGTCACAAAGTTTTCAAAGGGCTGCAGGATTCTGTACAGGGGTTGTCCTTCTTTTCAATGGGGAAGTTCAATAGACTAGCTCTCTCTGTAGCTCCAAACAAAAGAATATACAACGGAGAGAGACTAAGACTTTGTCTTAAATGTGCAGAGAATAATTCCGTCTCCTGTTGTGTGAATTGTGAAGCCATCAGATATGCAGTGACAGTCAGAGTCGACCATCTGGCATACTGAAAAGCATTTTAGCTTCAGCTGATAAATAAGAGCAATTGGATACTAATAAACAAGAGCAATAGTACTTTTTGGTATTTGACACTGTAAAGCATCTGAACAATTCAATGCAAGAATATTCTGAATATACATGAATATAGAATATACATGCAAGAATATTCTGATATTAATCAGAATTCTGTCATAACCAGATTAAGACAATATTCTGATCTCTACGAAGAAAACAGTTGGTTTGTGTCTGTATTAAGCAGAATTTTGAGTCAGAATATTAGAATATTGACTGAAACGTGTTAATTTCATTAACAAAATCATAATGAAAAATACTCTTTTTTTCCATGACTAAGACAAGACAAAGACAAGACAACAATTATATCATTAAACATTAACTGTGACTATTTCAACATGCAAAATCGTTGATGTGACTAAAATGTAGTTAAAAAAAACAACAACAAGACTTTATTCAAAATTTCTCTATTTTTTTTTTTTTTTTTTAACAAAAAAGAAAGATATAGACCTCCACAAGTTTTCATGCTTGGGGTTGCCAGATGTCAAGAGTTTAAATTCATGCGGCTATATTCCTGCACAAAATCTGCCATCAAACCTTCTCAGTGACTAACTGTAATTAGTCCAAACATAGATCTTGACTATACTCTTTGCAATTGAGGTTGCTCAATACATGCACTTAAGCAATTTCTGTACCACAAAACAAAGTCTTTTTTTGTTGTTGTTTTAATAGAAAGACATTAATTTAACTTTGAATTATTGGAATTAATATTAGTAATGTCTCTGTTTTAGCTTTTGAAAGAAGCTTTTGAGTTTTGCATAATGTAAAAAGTGTGTTTATATTTCTGATAATGTTATAAACCAGGAAACTACATGGTGTAAAATACACCATGCTTATATTTAGGTGAAAGTCCAATAACTCTGTAATAATTAATCGATAATAATCAACAATCATGATCAGTAACCATGATTATAATTTTGAGCAAACTGTGATTAACCATTATGCAATATGTCTAAAGTTTTAATTGACTAAAACTAAACTAAAATTCCCAAACTGATAGTCAGCTACAACAAGTTGACTACATATGATAAAAACTAAAAAGGACATTTGACACAGGACTAAGGGGGAAAAAAACAAAACAGATGACAAAATTAACAATAACTGAAGCTGAATATTCATTCATATTTGAGCATAACAAAGATAAAACTATGTGATATTAAAGACAGTTGTCAAATCAAGCAACAATATTGAAAAACATCTCCAGTATTTCCAGAATAGAAAAGCAGAAAAAGATTTGTGTTTTACAGTAGTTTACACAGATTATGTTGATTACATTTTTACAGGAATAACCCTACGTAATTGAAACATGTTAAAACTGTCTGCTAACTTACAACAGTTGACATCTTAAAAAATCTTAAAAATCTAATTTAAAACCATTATCTCATGCCTAACCACATTTTACTTGGTCTTGTGCAACTATGTATTTATTGTTACACATCGATCACACTCCATAAAGTTATACACACTGCACACAGACCTTAAAGTCATGTCTAAATTCTGCCTTGTGTTGTAGTTTTCAATGGTAATGCATTATGTAGCTTGGACTTTGTGTACTTTATTCAAAAACCCCTAAAGCACTGCTAGAACTGCCCTGTGTAGTACTTTCTCCTGGCAAAAGGCTAGCTGATTTATTCAATAACATCTTCTGCACAAGTTTAACAAGCCTCACTGAAACGGCGAGATGCTGTGGTATGATGTAATTTGTTACACCTCTCTCATAAAGATTTCAATACAATCAGTTTTTAATACATTTCTTATATGGATTCTTCTGCCTTAAAGAAAAATAAATTATGATGTGTAATCAAGTAACATTAATAAGAATAATAAAAATAAATAACTATATGTCTGCCCAGTTGGAACTACAATCTGGAAGAAAAATGTGAATCATTTGTAATTTCTATTGCGGCAAAAGTTTACTTGGGAATAATCTGAGAACAAGAAAACTGATCATTGCGGGATAAAATATGCTCAGTGTTAATGAAATAAATCTTTATTACACACCAGTGCTCTGCTGTTGATCATGCCAGATGTTGAGTTAAATTAAATGAGAGCGTAGTAATGACCAGGCCCGCATGGAATCAGCGCACAGATTTCCACAGAACTAGAAATGCCCATCAGTCACAAATTTCTACACATCCCCTGCCTCTCCAGCAATTTTATTTAATACTTTGGCTAATTTGATTATGCGTTCAGTCACCAATAAGGGTGCAGTACTCTCAACTTCACTTAATCCACTTTACTATATTTAAATCCACAGAATTCCCTAAAATCAGCAGAGACATTGCAAACCGATTCCTTCGGGGCCTGATAATGACATATTCTTCAACAGTATGATTAAAAGCTATTATCATCCACCACAGAGGGATGTGCTCTTCCCAACACTACACACTGTTCAGCATGAGCCTTTGGGAAAATTATGGACACATTTCATCTAAAAGCTGTCATTCTGAAGCTTTAAATCCATCTTTCTGTGCAAAAAGTGGATACTCAATAATGGTTGAAATGTTAATTGTTGTGGGCCAGCTTGTGCGGTGTGTGTAATTTACGTAATGAAGAGCAGCTGAGAAAGTGAAGCTGCTGATTTGTACAGTCTGTTTAATGATGATGAATCCTGATGGGCACAAGAGGGTTACATGTTTATCTGAATGCATAAACAATCTGTTCGAGTCAATTTGTCGGCAAACAAATCTGCCGCGGTCCAGCAATTGGAGGCTAACACACAATCTGCACAAAAACGTTAGGGATGTTTTTTTTTTTTTTTCAGAGCTTTGATTACAGGGGAAGAATATAATACACTTGCTCAGAATTGTATACGCATTCTAATAATGAACATACATATGCATGAAATGCAAATTATGAAATTTTGTTTCACAGACACTTATTTAATGTTTGCATAAAGTGTCTAGTTATTGTGTTTCTAAATGCACAAACATGAAACATCAGTCATGCTTTTATCCCTTGTTTTATTAAACCATTTGAGCATATAATTGGACCTTGTTGTCTTTGAAAGCACACAGTAAATGATTGGTTTCACAGTCTAAAGCTCTTGAGGAGTATTCTCTATGCGCTGAAGTATTCTCGGCCACTCCTTACCTTGGGAATTAGCCTGCAAGACCCCAATGCTGTCATCAAACTGCATAGATTTGATGTTAAGAGTCGCCAAGATGCATTCCTTGTCCTGCAGTGAAGCATCGTCGATATTGTTCTGATTGGCTGACAGGATAACGCACATGTCACAGAGGTTGATGTTGACTGCCCTTAAATCAGCTCGACTTAATGGCGTACCCTTCAGCGGAGAGAGAGGGGAAAGAGGAAGAAAAGGAAAAACAAATTAAAGATGGCACAGGAGCTCAGGGAAATTAGTTAACAAGTATTTACTTTTCTAAAGGCAGTGACATTCAGCTGATCTAACTATGTGCTGAGGGAAGAAGAGATGTGGTCTAATCTAAAAGGCTAGGCTTTGCTGACGGCAGCTTTGTTTTTCATACACAGTCAAGCTAATGATAACAAGCACTCCAGTAAGAAGCAGAGCCTGAGATTCACACGGCCAAGAGAAACCTGCTGCCAGAACATCGGCACTTAAAAACAAATTGCGGAGGCACTTTTCAATGCAAAAATCTGGTATTGTCTCACATAAACCTTTACGGATGTCCTCTTTTCTCCAACTCTATGCTCATTTTCAATGCGTGTACTCACAGGTAAGATGGAGACTTTGGGGAAGTTGTGAAGGGTTTCCCACTCTCTTTTCAGATAATCTAATGAGCCCACAAACACGATGGGCTTTAGCTCGTGGTAATGGAAGTTGCTTGCTCTCAAAGGCATCACCAAGTTTCGCAGCCCAACTAAAGCTGACGTGACATCTCCAAATATACAGACGACTACATGTCCACTTAAAACCGTCATGGAGGCCTCGCTGCGTGTCTGTGGTGAAAATGCCAGAAACAAACACGACAGTTACAATCTCATCAGCAAGAATGGAATAAGAGCTCATCTACTGCCATCCATACAAAAACAACATGAGCTGCAGGAGTAGTTTATACAGTATATTGTTTAAAATGAAAAAAAAAAAAAAGGGCAGAGACTGTAAATGCTGTATTTAATTAATTGAAATGTAATCACATAATAGCAATTAAGTTTGAATAACACCATACGGAATTGTGAGAAAAAAAGCACATTAAACAACAATTAAAGAGAGGAAACAATATCATTGTAGAAAATGGCAACAGCATTTTCAAGCACATTAAAATACAATAAAATACAAAATATGAGTAAAATATATCTCCTTGGGATTTTGACTCAAAATTAAATTCATTTAGTAAAATCATTAAATAAATAAATAAATACATAAATAATTAAATAATTTTAATAAATCATAACATTTTATTTATCATTAAAATAAATATTATTTAATGATTTTTAATAAATCATTAAATAAATAAAAAATACATTTCATATTCTTACACCTTGACCTTAAAATATTTACTTTCAGTTCATTGTGCAAAAGGCAAATAATACACAACATGAACAAAAGGTTTGAGATGTTTTTCATTACTTTGATTATAGGGAAAAATACAGTGCTTTAAATTGTATACATATTCCAATAATAAGCATACATATGCACAAAATGCAAATTCCGAAATTTCCCTTTAGTTTCATAAGCACATTTAATGTTTGCATGTATCTAAATGACTCAGTTATTGTATTTCTAAATGTACAAACATGTAAATTCACTGTGCACAAGAGACAAGAGCGAAATAAATGTCACACTCCCCAACATTTAAAATGTTACTTCGGTACTTTGAAGAGTCAATGATGTCCGTAAAACTGTGATTCCCAAATTGTGATACAAGACAAATTTACAATACTGAAAATTATTCATCTTTTATCAAAATTATAACGTTCATATACTTTTGTGTTTGTGTAAAAACTAATAATAATAAAAATAAATGATATTTTGCTTGCTTAGCAATTAAGATTTCATGAATGCAAGCTTTAATATTACTTGATTCAGCATTCAATTTTGAGGATGATATTGATAATGAAATTCAGTGCAAACAGTTTCTGTGTTTTTTTGCATTGCATTTAACTGGTAGGAAACAAAAAATTAGAAATGACATTGTAATAATTTCTAAATGTTAGTTTGGAGTATGTGTTTTTTTTAGTTGTTGCTCTGATTTATTTAGGGTGATGCATCATAGTGTTGTAAGAATAGTGCATGAATATTATAGGATGTTAATACAATTATGGCACTATGTCATCTACAGTTCTTAAGATTGCACTTCGAGAGAGTCAATTCTGAACTCGTCTCATTCTTGTGACTAGGTGCTGCTTGGATGTTCTTGTCTTGATCAAAGATAGTACTTAACCTGAAAATTTTGTAAAGCACTTTTAAGACACATTAAAAGTGGCAATAACACTACAGGTATGAAGGTACCTACCAGAATGACCTTCTCAATATCTTTGGAAGGACACCAGTGAAACATTCCAGTAGAGTCATATCTTTTCACGTTAGCATCCATGTTCTCAATCTGCTCATTTCCCGGAATGAGTAGAGGGTCGTGTCTGAAATAGAGAATAAGGAGGAGAAACCGTGTAAGAAGAAAACATGTACACTTGCCCTTATTTGCAAATGCAGGTTAGTAAAAAAAAAAAAAAAAAAAAAAAAAGTGACAGTGGGAATTTATCTTCTGGGCTTAATTATGACATTTGTCAAAGGACAAACTTTCAGCACATCTCACCAGACGTCTATTGACAATAAATAAGCAGTAAACAGGCCTGTGCTGACATGGCTTGTCATTGTCAGATTGAATTTGTGCATTGGACTCCATCATAACGGCAGCTCTCTTCGGGCTGCCAAGAATGCGGAGTCATCAAAGCGTCCGCGCTGGTGACAGCACTGGAGTGGAAGAGATGAAGCCGGAGCACTTCAGTGACTGAGTGGCACCAGAATGGAACGCCAATTACCGGCTTTTACTCCACATCACTCCTGACGTGATGCGTCCAACGGTAAAAGCTTTAACAGAGCCGCACTTTAAATATTTTAGGAATTTGCCCAATCACATTTTGCTCCCCCAAACTGACGGCCATTAATGTTTCAACAGCGTGTCAGGTCCAAACAGGCTAACCTATATCAGCGCATCCTGCAGAAGCTGATCTGGGGGGCATGTTGACCGTGAAAGAAGTCCCAGCACTCGGGTACAGCTCGCATTCAACCCCCTTGAAAGCTTTCTAAACAGCCTGGTAGTAGAACTATACAACAGATAAACTGAATTCATAAACTAAATGTGTGGCCATGTTCATTTGATGCCCTGTCTGGGGATGTTTGGTATGAACAGCAACTCAAAAAATTGTGGAATGCCGATTTGAGCTTGTTATTGTTGCATTCTCTGCCTCAAATACAGATTTCTTGGTAGTATTCAACATGGGCACGCTTGCACGTTTAATATACTCCATACAGAATAAATAAATAAATGAATAAATAAATAAAAAAGATTATTATATATAAACCTATGCTCTCTTATAATGTTTAATATAAACAGATACTCTTTAAATTAATTATTGCAAATGTGACTTTTTTTTTTTTTGAAGGAAAACATTCTTAAAACCAGAAAACTAGCATCTTTCTGTTATTCATTTGTTGCGCAATTTTATGCAGATGAAATATATTGCGTTAGAATTGTCCAATAATTGTGAATTATTAAAACAACAACTAGGGATGTGTGATATATATATTAAATATTTACAATATATTTGTAATGATTCAGTTGACAATATAAATTCATTAATATTGCAATGACTTTAATGTCTAATTGTTTGGCTATCGTATTTCCTAACGACTGTCAACAGACCAGTTTGTTTGATTCCTGTAAAAAGCTGTGAAAATGAACATTACAGCAGGAAAAAAAAAAAAAAAAAAAAAATGAAAAGGTACAAAACAAAAAGGGGATGTCTCAATAGGCACGGTTTTATTTGCAAAAGGTGGAAGCACCACACCACAGGGAAAAAATAAAAAATACAACAAAAAATGACAGATACTGTACAACATACAATGAATTTCATATGGGGATATAAAAGTAACATAAAACATGACTTTTTCTTTTGGGGGGTGGGAGCTGTTGAACCAGTTCTTGAGTCATTTCTATGTGCTATGGGTTTATTTTAATAAGTGTATGTTAGAAATTGTCTCCCCCAGTGATTCTTGAATTGATACTCCACAATTTCTGAAGGCAGTTTTTAAGAGAAACCACAGAACTCTTGTAAAATGCAAAAAAACTGTCAACTAAAACCCACCGTGCAGCACGTTACTGGGCCTGAGACAGGCCAAAAAGGCTGCCTTTGAGGAAATGGCCTCAGGGTAGACAACAAAGCCCCATCTCTGAGACGTGGCTGCAGGGGAACATGCTCTCTCAGAGTCTGCTCGACCCAGCTATGTTGATAATATTATCCGCAGATTAACAACCATTTACAAAGCATTTCAACAAACAAAAATATATACATATGTCAAATGACAAATGCTAATACACGAAATAGCTCAGGAAGGATGGATTTACTGTATAACCCTTCTTACAAAGATCTGTTTAAGTTTAAGTATAAAAAACGTTCAATTAATTACAGGATTTATCAATGCAATGAACAGCTAACAGGGTGTATTATTTTATCTTATGCATTTGATGTAATTTAACTGACATAAAACCGTGCCTGTTATGTCTTGTTCTGCAACATGCTTTAATTAACACAGCACTAAATGAGGTTTGTAAATTGCATTAGCCCCTTGTTAATCACACTAATAATGAATGATGGGACCTCTGCCTCACCTTCCATATTTGCATAACATCAGATAATATTCTGAAAAATTAATTTAAACTAAAAATAACTGCACTGACATCTGAAACCCAAATTTTAAATTCAAATACTGCATATGCAAACTTCAAAATTGGATGTGTGGTAGTAAAAATGTGGAAATTCTGGTCATATTACAAACCTCAATTACCGTTTTCCTCTTTTTCTCTCTCAACTTCCTAAGCAGGTTAATTCAGTAACACGATCCTCTGACACGCCGTTTCGACTGTGTTTGATTGCTAAGATATCACATCAGAACTGTGTCAATTATCATGCTTGCATGAGATAATATCAGTCTGTGTGCAGGTGCTAATAACAGTGAAAGCATTTAGTGCTTTTACACCCTGACTGAATATTTCATTATGTGGCGCGTTTCACCACTCGCTCTGCGGACCTCTTGTCATTTCAATCTCCCCTCAACACTGACTGGCGCAGTGCACCTCTGCCAAGATAGCTATCTCTCACCCGCTGTCAGACCGGCCTGCCAGTCACAAGCACAATCCAACGCTCCACACCACTCCAGAATAAAACAGCTGACGTTACTCACTGCTGCTAGGAAACCCAACAAATGCATTGTGACTTCCCACAATTAGATGCGTTGTGTCTCCTTTGAAGTGTTTAAATGTGATGTCATTGCATAATATTTCAGATACTCTAAATAAACTTTTTTAAAATATGTACACTATCGGTCAAAATTCTGGAATTATTAAGATTATTACAATAGAAAAAAGAAAAAAAGAAAATCATTTGATTTTTAAATATATATTTTAAAATGTAATTTATTTCTGTGATGCAAAGCTGAATTTTCAGCATCATTACTCCAGTCTTCATTGTCACATGATCCTTCAGAAATCATTCTGAAATGCTAATTTGAAATTATTATTGGTACATTTTATTAATAATGGTTTTTACTATTTTCGATGTTGAAACGGCTTTTGCTGCTTAATATTTTTGTGAAAATCATGATACATTTTTAGGATTCTTTGATGAATAGATAAATCAAAATAACATTTATTTGAAATATTTTTTTGTAACATTATAAATGTCTTTACTGTCACTTTTAATCAGTTTAATGAATCCTTGCTAAATGTGTTTTTTTTTTGTTCATTTTACTTAGCCCAAACATTTGAATGGTTGTGCATCACTGTTTCAAAAAAATATATAAGATAAGCAAAAACTGTTTTGAACATTTATAATAAGAAGATATGTTTCTTGAGCACCAAATGTGGATATTATAATGATTTCTGAAGGATCATGTGACACTAAAGAATGGAGTAATGATGCTGAAAATTCAGCTCTGTCATCACAGGAATAAATTACATTTTAAAATATATAAAAATGGAAAACATTTAATAATTTAAGAATATTCTGTAAAAATATCTCACAATATTACTGTATTTAATGTATTTTTGCCAAATAATCAAATAAATGTAGGCTTTGGGACTTGTTTCAAAAACAAGAATTACAGTTTTTACAGTTAGTGCATCTTCTACTTGATTTCATTTTTGCAAACAACCAAGCCAAAAACATTCATGTTAAATAGACATTTAATCTGAAAATAAAAGGCCTGGAGTACTTTATAGGAAACTAGCAGGTACCGTAAGAGAGACAGAAAGTTCTCCATTTAATTGGTATGTCCAGAGGAGCGTCCTAGACGTGCATTTGGGGAAAGAGAGCGCGAGAGAGAACAGAAGTTGCCCTGAGAGCCGGGCGAGCTGCTTTTCAAACAGCGTTCAGCTCTTCCAGCGCATCACTCGGCAGTCACTGGCTCCCCGAATCCCTCTCCAGCAGCCTATGAAAGCAGCTCCTCGCTTTGAAAATTTTCCCTATCATGCAAACTGACAAAGGCATGCTTTTCAAAAACCCACAGCCAATCTGTTGATCATTATTTATTTACAACGGCCTGGAGGCGCAGGAGCCTGTAAAAACCATACTTGATATGGTATACGCTGGCTGTTTTTCCCTTTCCTGCTTGTTGAATAAAGTATCCCTAAGGCTCCCTCAAACAATCGCTTTTCATTGTGCATAAAACGCACCTTGTAAAGGCGAGGTATTTAATGTATGTTGTAATATATTGACAAGGAGGGCACAGGTTGAGGGAGTCCACGGGTCTGTCTTTGGTCATTTTGATGTTTCGCTGCAGGGCTCTGGCTTGAAAAAGCTTACACCTAGAACAGAGGACCTGTCATCCAGTACCCAAGAGCCAGCTGAACACACAGGCACCCTAAAGCACAGAAAACTTTGACACCTCTTTGAAGCATTTCAAAACAGGGTAAATAACTCCCAAGAATTATTATCACTTGTAGATCAAAGAGTCGATGCATACATTACATGGCAAACGGGGACCTTCAAATCGGCTCAGAAAAACAGTTTTGTGCTGTAAGTTAAGGAATAAAAACCAAAGATCCTTCTGAGCAATCGCTGAAAGCTATTTTTTTTTTCGTTCCACTCGCAGTTTATTGTTTAAAACCGAGAGCGAAAAGAAACAATTGAACATTGATCATTTTCACTTGGAAAGCAGACTAAAGGGCGAGATCCTCTGCAGGGCTGACAGTTTACAGTATGTAAAATCCGACATAATTGCTTCTTTTGGGGGGAGATTCATGTTGGAGACCTCTGTCTAGGGTACTTATTATAAGCTACAGAGAAATGCCTTGTGGGTGGCACACAAATGAAATGAAACAAAATAATAAAAAAAAAATACAATATCATGTTAATATAATATAAAAATGAAAAGTAAAATAAAACCTAATTTTTTTTTTTATTTATAATACAATATGTAAAAAATTTAATTAAATATTGCACTGAAAAAAAAAACAAAAACAAAAAAACAAAACTGCTGTCTCTTGTAACGAAATGTAATGAAATGTTACATTTTACAACTAAAAATAAGCCTGCAACATAAAACTGGCATTAAATGCTAACTGAGAGAATGTGACTGACTCTAAATGACTCTGCACTAAATTACAAAAACGCACATTTTTCAAAACACTAACATACATACAGTCAAGCATGTTGGCTATCACTTTGCAGAAAGTTGTGCTTTCCTCTAAACCTTCAGCTACACTTTCAGCTAAACGTGCAAAGGAAGGCATTGTTTCTGCATTTTTTACAACCTCTGCGTAAACGTCTCCTGGCCACATGGGCGGACAGCAAGTCCTTTTATCAGTCAAAATCAATTAGCAGCATTCTAATTCCAGCGGACAGGATAAAAGGAATGTAATATTTGAATTCATTTTTGATTGCAATGATACATTTCACATATGGCCTTAAGTACGAAAAACACGCCTCACAGGGGTTCCCACAATAGATGAAGTGCCCCGAGGCCAAGTAACCATGCTGGTGTCTCTGATTGGTTGGCACCGTCATTAGTGCCACCGCTGTTTAAGAACTACATGTGGACGGGACTGGGGGGAGATGACAGCTGAGACTTTAAAGCAAGAGTATTTTTCAAACAGCTTTTCATTGCTGCTTTCATGACAGAAATATTTCAGCTCTATCATTAACCGCTGACAGGCTGACAGCTCAAACGCTTCGGCCTGAAAGGCCTGCTCTCCCCTCCCTCTCTCTCTCTCTCTCTCTCTCTCTCCCTCCACACTTTCTTTCTCCTTCTCCACTCCTCCTACTCCCACCATCCCAGCACCATCCGTCCTGTCTTTCCTATTGAAGGCTGGAGGGAGCGTCTTGAAATCAATGTCTTACCTCATCATTTTGGGTGAGCAGTTGGGTGAATTTCGCATGCCTCCGTTGCGTTGCTTCTTTTTGGGTGACAGTGTTGACGGATGCTCATCTTCGACTGCAAACACATGCAAAGAGTGTCAGACTGTGGACAGCTGGGATTGTAAAGTGTGCTGGAGATGACATATTAAAGAACACAAAAGCCAACACTCAATCAATCATTGCAAAAAACACTCAAATCTGTGAAGACCTCCAAAAATAGAAAGAGAACAGTGTTAGTATGGACAAAAGTACACTTAAAGGCGGCAAGTACAGACCCGAAGGACAACCATTAAGTTTTACACCCTGTTTTCCATGAATTTTCTTTTCAAAGAGTTGGTTTGAGTGATGCGCTTGTGTGTGTGTGGATTTATTTCAATCCGTATCAAACTTTCTTTTACCTCTCTGTCACTGTTTAGAGGGCATGAGCTCGAACAATGACAGAGGGGAAGAAAAAAAGAAAAAGAAGAGTAATTTGGTGTGTGTTTTTTAATGGATGACTACATGGCAAAATCAATCCTCATCACTCAGAGAGCCGTGAGTGATCGCTCCGCTGTGAGTCTGTCCCCCATACCACAAGCACTCTCAGCGCTGAACAAGAACCCTGAACTGTGCCTTCTCTTACTGGAACGCCTCTCCAGAAGGACGTACTGATGGGCCTGTGAATGTCACAAGCTCTCTGCTTTATAAACACATCATGTGTGAGTTTTAAAGCTGCCTGGAGGTTGAGCTTCGTCGGAGATGTTATAGATTTATTAAGGTGATATATTCAAGAACTATAGCTTTTCTTAAAGGAATAGTTCACCCTAAAATCATTTATTCACTCTCAAGTCATTCCAACCCTGTATGACTTATTTAAGGAACACAAAAGGAGAAATTCTGAAAAATGTGCATGCTCCTCTTTTTCATATAGCATCAAATTCTGGCCCTTGCATCTAAAGGTGCCATATTTGAATTGAACATGAGCAAAAGTGAGATTTGTGAGCGATAAACTGAACAACTTATATTTGAGCTTTATTTTATTTGTGATGCTTTAACAGCTTTGGTCACTGTATGGATCAGAAAAGCATGTAAATTTCCTCAAAGTTTTTGGTGAACTGTTCCTTTAAGTTGGGGAGAAAGTGTTCAATATGTTGTGATAAAAACTAATAAACATTTTTTCATTGTATAAATTCCACGTATACCACAGTATGTTTTTTTTTTCATTTAGCAAATTCTGAAACACTTTATTTTAAGGTGTACTTGTTACACATTACATGTTCTTACTATTATAATAACACTTAATTATACATAATTACATGCAAGTAACCCTAAACCAAACCCTAATCCTAAACCTAACCATATAGTAAGTACATGTAGTTAATTAATATTGCTCAGTACTTAAATGTATAATTACACTGTAACAAGGACACTTTAAAATAATGTGTAACCACAATTTCTTTAATATTTGTTATGTTCAACTTTGACATATTTGTATTTGTATTTGTATTTGAGTATGATACCAGAACACAACATGGTCTGATTTGTATTAGAGACAAACTAGTAACAGAAACCCAAACTCTAAAACACTGCAAGCTTGCTTTAGTGTGGTTCTGTTAGAAATTAATCAGCACAGCAAAATATTAGATCTGATTTCCCTTTGTCATCTAATTGTTCTAATGAAAAAAGACAAATTATACAAAAAGACGCTTTCTGTGTCTTCACCAAATGCCAGTGCTTGACATTTGCAATTACACTGTGGAAGGAGTAATGTGAGACAGTAATCAACTTTAAAAATATCACTACTGATAAGATGGCGGTGCAGTGGCCCTTTGTTCTGTGTTATAGTTGTTGAGCGAGTGGCCTGGCTGGGCCGGACCTATCTCTCCTGCCCTTGCTCCTCCAAATTAGGTGGCGGAGATTTACGAGCTACAGTGGTGCCCTTCAGTAAGAGGCTTAACAATGAAATAACTCCACCTGCAACACGGACATTTCAGCAAGTCTCTGCTTGTTCCAAATTACATTACGGCACTTTTACAACCTCAATCAAAATAGGATCAGCCCACCAAAGTGTGATTGCTGTTCCATACCACGGGCAGCTATAGCCCTCGTTTTTTTGTGTCGCTGATCAGAACGATTGAGCTAGACATCTGTCTCCTCTGCTTCAGACAGACAAACGCTTTAACACACAACAGAGATATAACAGAAATAATTCTGTTGGTTTCGTTTCATTTGTTCGCACCTTTTTACTATAATTCTGGATGCTTTGTAAAATTTAGGGTGTTCATAAAAACTGGCTTAGGTTTAGAAATCTAAGACCACACTGACAATCAAATTTAAACCTGGAATGGAGGGGGGAAAAAAACATAAAATAACATGAAAAATTTAAGATATGAAAGGAAAAAATACATTGGTTCAGTTCTAAAAGTCTTAGACCACATTGAAAATCTAATTTAAACTTGGAAATGAACTGGAAAGAAGAAAAAAAAAAGAAATGAATACTCAGAAATATTTAAGACATTCAAATAAATAAATAAAGTATGTAATGATGTAAAATGAATCAGAAATATTTATGTAATGAAAAAATATATATTTAAATAATATATATTTAAATTCTATAATTCTGAACACTTAGGTTGTCCATGGCCAACTGGCGTAAGTCTATAAGTCTGAAAACAACTTTAAAATTAAAATTAAAATTAAAATTAAACAAAAATAAATAAAACGTTAAATTTTTTATAAAAATTTAACGAAACAAATGTATAGAAAAAACAGCATTTTAAATAGTGGCCTTGGACCCCACTGTATATAGTGATGTGTAACCTAGCTATACTGGACTTCTATCAATGGCCGTTTCGTTTACACACATTATACACACACACACATTTAGTGTTGGGGCAGAGGGTACATTAGCCACTAGCTGCTCTACATGCATACAGCAGTGACTGCAGGGACCCATGCAGGAGGAAGGGGTTGTCTGTGGCAGCACTGACTAATGCGTCCTAAGGCGCCACCTACAGTGTGTGGGGGTGAGCGTGAAGGACGAGGTGCTGGGGCGGTAGCGGTATTTTCCGGGCAGGCTGCGGGCTCGGTTCAGACCAGCCAGGCTGAGGCGTGACTGTGAGGGTGGCGCCGGAGGGAGCAGACTTCCTTTACGGTTATTAACAAGAGGTACGGCAGTCATGGAGCACTCTACAACCGGCAGCACACTGGGAAGAGTGTTGGGAACAGCCATGCTGTTGGCCAGTTTGATAGAGCGGTTTTGAAAAGTCGGTACAACTTCCTCCTTTACTGTCAAACAGTGGAAGACAAAAACAAGGAGAGATGACTGTGAATTGGGTCAGTGAAATATAAGAGTGCCTATGCTAAAAAAAAAAAAAAAAAAAAAGGAAATATATTGTAAAAATCTAGTTTAAAACACATGTGCCAAGTTATTAGGAAATGTTCTTTGTATTCATGTTGGTTTCAAATGGTTTTGAAAAACTTAACTATTCTTAAGAAAAGTTTAAATAGAGTCTAAAAATTGCAAATAAATAAATAAATGTATTAATACATTTAATTTATTTATTAAAAATAAATTAAATGCTTTAACATTTTCTTTACACCTTGAACGCAAGTATACACATCTTTTACATTATCAAAAAGGTTTTATTTTATTTCTTTTTTTGTATTATAAATTCTGTTTTATTATAATTATTTATTATTATTTTTTATATATATTATTTTATTATTTATTATCACGTATTATTAACATGTGAATTTCATGAAGCTTTTGGGGAGTCACACCACCTGACATTTTACAACCTACACTAAACTTGTCAAAGTAAAATTATCTAATATTTTAAAAGGCTGTAAATTAAAAACAAATCCCTGGTTAAAAAAATAATAAAATAAAAAATATTTACATAAGATTTAAAATTGATATATAAAAGTCACCTAAAAGCACATGCCATTAGTGCTTCTAAACTAAATATATTATGATTAAAACATTGAAGCATTCATAATTTATCACTGAACTGCATGAGAATCACATAAATATTTAAGTATGAAAATACAAGTTGACATGATTTTCATTGTTGCGCCATTTATTTCCCCCTTCGATTACCATTTACAGACAGATCCACAAATCTGTGTGCCATAAAGGCAACCGTCGCGTATTTGAATAATTGACGATGACCCCTCAGTTTTATTAGACACTACTTAACCACTTGGCAAGCGCTTTAGGTGAAATGTTCAATATGACATTTGCTTTTCCATTGCTAATAAACATTAATTAATTAGAAGCACTTTCTTCCCCGCCTGCTCTGCGACAAGACAGAACAAAGCACAAACATACTATTCCTGATCACCATCACAACGAATCAGGTCACAGTGCAGGTAGGGATGTGCTCGCACAAGGGAACGCAGCAATCTCTTTACATTCTGCCTCAATATTCGGCAAAGCCGTGTTGAAACAGCATATCTAAAATAAGTGAAAATCAATACTTCACACAATATGTGAAAAAGTCTTAGATTAAGCTGCAAAAAGGACCAAAATAACAACAATCTGCTGTCTGACCAGAGTATGTGAGTGGAGCGGAGTAGAGTGGTGTGATTTTGACTGGAGCGAGGAGCGGATTTGTTCAAAGTCGGAGCGTTGTGGTTTTTACTCGCTCCAAGAGCGCTCCACCACCGCTCCATCACAAGCACAATTCATGTCAACGACCTGTAATATAACTGCATATTTAGCAAGAATTCACGTTAAACATATTTAGCTAGCTTGATAGAGAAGTATCACTCAAAACAGAAAGAATGTGAAGGTTATGATGACAGCAATGGACATGAGCGGGAAGTTATAGTTCCTAAAGAATTTGTTTGTTCCTTCTAGAATCTAGATTCTGAATATTTTCGGATTAAAGCATTATTTTAACAGGTACGACACTTTTTCACATGCAGTCGCTCTCTCAATAATTCATCAAACAAATGTAATCTTACAGTGCTACTTCATCTGTATCCGATTTCGAATGAGCAGCAATCTATAAGAAATGCAGTGATCCGTAGGTAAAATAACTGACGAAAACGTACTGTTATTTGCATCCTTCACAAACAAAATTTACACTGCAAAAAGCAGCAATTATACCTTTTAATGCTGATAACCAAGTTATTAGCTTGTCATGTGTTGGGAAAAAAAGTTTGCACACTAGTGTTCCAATAAGCCACTTTGAAACTCTCCTGTTATTTTATTTTATTTTTTTAATATACGTTATGAACAAAATTGTGATATTTCAAACATACTGAAATACTTTAGACGCGGAGCGGTGTTTCTGATATCAGTCAGCAAGCAGTGGAGTGGGAGTGGGAAATGGTGAACCCGGAGTAGAGCTGGAGTGGAGTGATTATTAAATACTCGGAGCGCGGAGGGGAAATTTTTGACGCTCCACTCCACTCACATACTCTGAGTCTGACAGACAGGAGTATGCGGTGTGTATAAGAGACCTAAAGTGTTACACACGGGGAGTTATCAAGCTAACTGCCTGCTATTCCAGCCATAAGACCTCCAGCCTAATGTTATCTACATAAAAGGCAAGAGGTTAACCAATATCTGGTGTAAGTGGAAAAGCAGTTTCCGCCCGCTCCCCAAACCTTGCTCAGAGCAATAAATAGATGGTTATTTCTGCCGTCAGCTGCCGCATAGATTTAAAGGCCTCCACAGATAACTCCTGGATTCATCTGGGCCCTGTCAAACACGAGTAGCATTAAACAGAGAACATCCGCTGTGGCACTTTCACTGTGGATTTACAGTAATCCAGACGGCAACTGTCCCTTTATGAAATGTAACGAGCCCCAATTGCGCATTCTTATCAAGGCCATTGTTAAATTATAGAAAATACATCTGTGAGAAAATGCATTTTAAAACTTTATCTAATTTTATGGCTGCTCTACATAAGTCAATTTGGCATGCATACACTTTATAACATTTTAATCACCTTAAATTCTCCTAATTAATAATATTAGCAGAATTAATTTTTTTTTAAATATTATACTTTAAATTATTTAGCAGTTAACATGATTTTTTGCCCTCCAGATTCAAAAATATAACACAAAACATTTAAAAATGGTTTAAGAATAAATTATACTTCTGCCTGTAATTTATGCAAATACATCAGGTTACATACGAAATGAAACGTAATGGCAATAAAGCTAAAGCTCTCTCTTTTTCTAAAACATTCAGCTGTGAACCGAACCCCAGACTGCCGTCGCGATCCCACTTTCCCTGGAGATGTAGCGCCATCTGCTGTTGGTGGCGTCACAATGCAGAAACACATGCAATACCTCACAGCATTTCTAGTTCTTCAATCATCCCTCGCAAGGACACAGAGCTCTTTATGCAACATCTGGATTTCATATGGATCCCTCTATTCAGCACCTGACCTTTCTCATGCACATGTTTTAAAGTCGAGCAGCCCCTCTGATGCATTTGACCAGAACCCAGTGCTGAGAAATTGTCATCACAGCCAGTAATCTACAGAGAGCTGAGGATGGCAGCTTTTGTGCTGTAATGCTAGTGGGGGTAAAATCAAAAGCAAAGAGCCAAAGCAGGCAGGTTGCATGAACGAATGAGGGAATGAGGAAAACAGAGAAGTACACTTACGTGATCTGACATATCCGTTAAACTTATATTTGGCTGAGGGGGACGCAGAGACCAATGAGAAGATACAGAGAGGAAGAGAGAGAGAATGAGGGTGAGAAAGACAGCAGAAAGACAGTACATCACACTCACACAAGGACAGACAGGAAGAAAAGTCAAGTTAACAGCAGTTAAAGCAGAGGTTGATGAAGATAATGATATAAGCAGGAGATGATTAAGGAAACAAAAAACAAAAGAGATGATTGGTGGAGGGACTGGATTTAAATGAAGCGATGAAAATCAAGCTGCCTGTTCAGTGTTTCCACAGCACGGATCCATTTTAAAAGTCAAATGTTGGATTCCCGTCCAAAGACCTATGACGAATATATAGCCCAAATCCGACCAACCTCACAACGATCATTATGGTATTTGGAGTTCGGTTGGAGAAAAGAGAACGCTTTGATAAGTCATAATTTTATCCTTGACACTCAATTTGATGAAAACCAGTGAAACCGATCAAACAGATGTTAGCAATCTTGAGGCTTAAGCAAATAGTTAAACAACAAATTACAGATGTTTCCCATCACATAATTGCTTCTGTAAAAATTAAACGCTGCCGGCTGATCATTTTTGATCGGTAATTACTATCTTGTCAACTGCAGATGAACGCCAAACCATAGGCATGGCATGCTGGGAGAATCAAGATTATTATATGCTGCAAACTTGAACATGAATTGATGTTTTGAATTGATGTCATTTCTGTAATGTGGCGTATTTCTGAGTGAAACAATATTAGTGATATTAATATTAAGTATTGAAAATTTTTTAAAAGAACTAACATTGCAGATTTGTTTTTAATTACCAAACATATTTCAATATTAAAAAAAAATATTGTAATACATCAATATTTAATAATGACTATTTCAAAAGAATATTTAAAAATGTATAGCAAGACTTGAGTGGATCTACTGGTAACTGAATGGGTTGTAAAAGGTAACTATTTAGATACTGGCTAATTTCAAAATTTGGAAAAACTGCAAAGTCATTTTAGAGGAAGATCAGGCCAATTTGATTAAACATTAGGCCAAACTATTTCTGTCTTTGGAATGATGAGCACCGAATCATTTAAAATAAGACCAGAAATGCATATTAAGCAGGTAAAAAGCGACGATTTTGATTTCATGTTGACTTTAAGTCATATGTTGCATATGGAACTGTATGTATCCGGGTTTGTTGCAGACAATCACAATATAGGATGTGTTTGGATGCATGCAGGCTGCTCTGTACTGCTGCCCCCATCGTTGCAAAGTCTCATCTTTTGATACGAGTACTGTATCTGATGCCATAAAGGTCACGGCACAGGCCCAGGGCGGGGCGGTGACACAAGCGCTCAAGCAGGGGCCCCACACTGGTCCTGGCATATGTCGCTTGCGATCTGCGGGCGCAGGAAGAGTCGGCCGACTCTCTGGCTAGCATCTGTCCTACACGGCGCAGGGGATGACCGGCCCTGCTCCTGCCTGGTGGTAAGGAACTGTCAGGTTGAGTTTCATGACACACCAGCTGAGCTGGGGAAATGAAAATGCAAACATAATTTTCATGTCAGGCTGCATAAGAGCCGACGGTGCTGAGTTCCACCCTGCAAGGAGCAGACAAGATCCACTCTCTGGGCTGCGCCGCCCCGCCCTGCCACACTCGTCACATCCTCGGCAAACTCCATAACCAACCAGAGAGGGGGAAAAAAATGCCCCGAAGATTCCAAAAAACCGCAACCCCCTCTCAACGCGCCAGGCGATTGTTGTTTACAAAACAGGCATGCCTAGGATTGCCCTGCTGGAAACTTCCTTGTGAAGGCTCATAAGTTAAAAACAGGAATTAATACCCTTTGTGATGCTGAGCACCTTGAGAGTCTTTAAAGCTGGTGTAATGAGGGGATAAGTCTCGGCAGGTGGAGCGGAGGGACTGTTATTGTCATTGTAACTTAGAGCGGAGGCAGCTAACTCACTCGTTCAGGATATTTGCTCCCTAAAGCCTGCACTTGCAGAGATAACAAACTCTTCTTAATAGTGTGCAGTGCACCAGAGCTATAATGAGTGCTCCTTTGCTCCCTACTCCTTGTCAAAGTCTCTCTGGGTTTTGACTGCAGCCAAAAAGAGAGCAAGAAAGAAATAGTGTCGACTTCTCACGCATCTCATTTTCTTACTAATAATTCTTTGTCTGGCTTTGGCAGAAAGGAGCATTACCATCCTGAGTGATGCATGCACAGAAGCAGAACAAAAAGTGCATGAGGGCTGTTTGAGAACGCGCCCATCAGGGAACATTACTTCTGTAAGACAGAGTGCATTTACTGCCACGCGTTTCATGCATTCAGCAAAATTACTGCATCCAGGGGAGTAGTATTTATTTCAGCAATAACTGGGCTGCTATAATGTGCAGGTATAAGACCACCATATCATGCTTAGCGCAGGGATGTGGTGATATTTATGCTTTCTGACCCATTTGAGGTGTGGGAACACATAATCGGCAGTTTAGCGGAGAGTGACACTAAATCACCAGTTTAGTTGTGGAAGTCGCAAATTTAATTGACGCGAACCGTCAGAAAATAGCGCAAAAGTAAAATCTATAAGAGAACACTTCTGCCCCACGTGTTCAAAAAAAACAAAATCTGAATTTTTGGGGAAAACTGCCATAAAATAGAAATACAAATGGAGCTTGTAGCCACTGAGGAAGCCACTGTGGCTTTTTTTAATAAAGGTAATAAATTACTTGGGGTGTGAAACATCGCCACAAAAAAAAACAAAAAAAACACAAATTTATACACGGACCGGTGTTATGTAAGTATCACTGAGATCCTATTATAATTTTTATTAATATATTGAATATTTTGAATCTTCCATTGTCATTTTGAATTTAATGTCTTAAAATTTTTGTTGTGTTCCTGTTATTTTTAGTAGTTTTTTTAAATTAATTTATATTTCAGTTTTAGTTTTTACCTATTTTAATACTTCAAATTAAACTAAATTAAAATGATAAATGTTGCCATGCCAATAAACTGAAATAAAGTTTTTGTTTTATTTCAGTTAACATTTTATGGTTTTAATATTGTTTTAGTTAACTATAATAGCCCTGATACAGACAAAAACAAATTATGTCAAATTATGTTACAATTATGTCAAATTACATAAATATCTAATATAGATGAATATAGTAAATACATATAAATGAAATATATATTGCAATTAATAAATTAAAATAAATCCATTTAATAAAGAGTCAACTTCAAGTGATTTTTTTCTCTCAATATCCCAGAATTTGTGCATAGAAACTTAGCAATTGCTGCTTTTATTTAAACAGGAGGGGAGGGTACTTAGTTAGGCAGACTCATGCCGAACTAGAGACTGGTTAGCAAATATTCAGAACAGGGTCAATTTCATCAGAAAATCATTATTGACTGGGCAAAATCAAAGTCAGACGGAGGAACTCTGTGAATTCCTCATCATACAGATGTAATGCTAGATCTGAGACGAAACCGATGGGAGGGAGTCAAAACAAAGCCACAGCTGGCACTTGCTTGTCAGCCTTGGTGAAAATGCACTCAACTCAGAAAAAACGGCAGTAGCGAAAACCAACAAAGGATGACGCTACGTGAAGAGATCAGTAACTATGTAATGACCAGTAACTGGTATCCAGGGATATCACCACAAACCAAAACACAAGACACAAAGTCAACCTCATCATAGGGTTTGATGCTAATCTAAGCTGATGTGGTGAACAGTCGGAAGGCAGTTGTAGAGGAAATGTGATCGCCTGAACTGACCCCTGCTTTTATAGTAGGTCGCACCACTGCCATTCCTAATTGACAGACACTTTAGTATTTCACATCTGCTATGGCTTAATGAGAAGACCCCTGTTCGGCGCTGTCCTTTACACAACTAACTGCTTCAGTCATCTGACCTCATCCAATAGCCTGAGTCACCGCCATCTCAATTGAGTTCCTGTCAGGAGATCTCTTTTTAACTTTCCCATTGAGCCTGACAGTCCCGCTGTGGTATACAAGGCATTAAATAAAGCACATTGACTTTTTCTCCCCTGATTGCTGGCTAAGAGAAAATCATCGAGGAGGATCAGATCCTGTGGAAAGGGGGAGAGTTTGACGTGTTTTTTTTTCAGTTGCACCTAAATGTGGATTTCGCTGAAGGAAGAGGTTTTATTTCAGCCAGTGGAAATGGTGGAGGCATTAATGGCTTGCGGTTGTAAAACATGATTGTCCAAGAATAGCAGAAAAGACATTGCCAGTATATACTTACAGTCTACAAACAGAAGAATCTCACTAAAGATCCCTTTCAATCACAATCTAGTGTTTGGCATGCAAATTAAACATGATTTTAGTAAATAATGGACACATATAGTTTGGTTTTTCATTTACTGATATCCTTCCAATTTTGCTCCGTCAAAAAATACAATAAAGTCAAAAGGGATCTTGAACAGTGAGCAGTGTTTCTAACATTTTAAATTATGTGAGATGGCTTTTGAGCATATTCAAAATTCAAAGACCAAAGAGGATTGTGGGTATCCAGTGTTTGAACCTTGGGGGAAAAAACAGTTAGCCATTTGACTGCATCTTCCTTAATCTGAAGAAGGTCTTCAAAAGTCACACAAACATGAAAACATTGTCAAAACATCATTAGTGTCAATCAGCCCATGGATGTTTCGATTAAAAGCACATCATATAGTTATTCAACAGATACATGTACACCCGCCATGTAAAAGTGTAAACACCAAAAACAGTGACTGCAAAAAGGTCACCAGCACTGCACAAGTGCTCCACTGACACAGCATGCGCCAACACAGTCCTACTGCACCTACTGCAGCACTAACACAGAGAAGCCACGTCACTTCAACTACCACCAATTCACCAAACGAAAAAGAATATGTACTAGCATACCAACCAATAAGCCACATATACGGAAACAATGGAGGAACGACACAGACACGGCACATGAAACACGGCACAGACACGCACGCACTTACGGACACGCACACTCACACGCTCACAGGTCACGGACACCGAACGGCATGTGATCTGGCGATCGAACTTACAGGCACGTAAACTGGTTGAGCAATCATGAACAGAGACAGAAGAAAGTGGGAAGGCCCTCTGAAGACTGTCCATGTTACTATGTACACTGCCTGACATGCACGAGCAGTCGCGCTCAGAGCGCCCGCAATCAAAACAACATGCCAGTTTCATTCGCTTGTAGACGGACATCTTGGCTACAGTCATGTGTTGGATGAGAGGAGAGGAAAGCAGCAGGTTAATGGCAAGGATCAAAAGAGTTTTTCAACCAGGGAAGTCTGAAGGTAACTTTTTCAAACAGGAACAAAAAGTGCAATGCCTTAGCAGCAAGCTCTGACAAACTTGACCCGCAGATGGACCGCTGCGCTCCCGCTTGAAATGCGCTTCTGATTGGCTTTTGGTTGCATTCACACTGCAGAAGTGAAGTTCGATCCGAATTTGAAGATTGGTACCCAAATGGGACTTTGAAAACATCTCACAGAGGGCTTGTTTAGGCGGGAAGCAGTCGTCTCATTGGGGTCAAGCCGTGCCCTAAGGCTGATCATGTCATAAAAGGTCAAAAGGTCAGATATGACAATATGATCAGGGGTTGGGGCAAGGGACATTCAGGCAGAGAGGAATGGGTGAATGTGTTCAGCAGCAAAACCTCTTTGGATAACATCCTCTGTATCTAAAAGAGAGGATCACGTACCTGTATCCCATCATGCAGCAGCAGGTTATCAGCATCACAACGTGCTACAGGCTCTATTCTGTTCGTCAAACTCTGCTCAATCAGGGATTGGTTGGGAGATTTGTGTGCTAACGTGCCAATAGGCTACTTCTTTGGGCCCTGATCAGAAGATGCTTTCACATGCATTGCGCATTTGATTCAAACAAACAGTACGTGACGTGTATGTATGCGTGTTTGCATTTAATCTTTTTTTAGTTCTCAAAGGAGCTGTGGAGAGAGACTATAGCAGCATTTGATTGCTGTGAATCGGACAAAAAACAGTCCTTGGTATGCATTCTCCCGGTGCCACCTCGCTAACGGACCGTAATCAAGTCTGGCACCCTCAAAAGAGCAAACAATCCACAGGGAAAAGCCTGCTTTTGACTTCCATCTGAGGTTACGAGCCCGAATTAAGAGGCCAATTTCAGTTGTACGCTGGAAAGATAATACGGTAAATGACTTGGCCTTTAGAGCCATAACCTCAGGGACTGTTATTCGTATGGAACCATGCAGAATAGCTGAAATTAAGGAGAACAGGCATGCAGAGGGAGGCAACCGCGGTCGTATCTCTTGAAACGGCAGCCCGGTCGACTGTTTACGGGGCTGAAACAGATTAAGGCAATGCGAAAACATGCAGCAGTGGGGCTTCTACTTAATTTCATGCTGAAATCTGTCGCTTCAGAGTTTGAGGGTTGACATTCATCGGAGCACATAGTATGTGGTTATGTTAGTCAGTGAGACATGGAGGGCGAAGAGACACAAGACAACATGATGATGTGAGTGACTGAACATGACTACACAGAGAGCCTAATTACTGAAGCCTCTTTAACAGGACAACCCGATTTAGCAAGAATGCTCTCAGCACCCCTAACATCTGTCCTCACCCATAATTCAAAACAGGCTGCGTCTTATATTAAAATACTAATGGATGGGAACATATCTGCGAGCTTTACTTATGCACATAATAGCCTACTTTGAGATTAGACTTAGTAATATTAGATACAGTGAAGCCTTGCATGCTTAAAATACTTAAAACAAACACGCCTCCATCTGTAAACCAATATAAAGCGAACAACACCCTGTCTCCTTGGGGAGACCTACATAAAGAAACCTACTGTAGGTGAGAAGTGAGAAGACCCTATTGCACATTGGCTGATAGCAATCTTGCTAAATAGGTTTAGGAGGACCTGTGTTCCCATTCTGTTCCAATCTCATTTGTAGAACTACAGTGGCATCTAGTGGCCAACGTTGTGTACAGCAAAGGTCAACACCACCATGAGCCTAACGTTGCGAGATGCACCTATCAGTGAGGGCAGTGAGTAAAAAAGAGCCCAACTACTGAAAAGAATTGAAATGCAGAACATTTCAATTCTGCCGATGGTTGTTGTGTTGTGTAGAGAGGCTGGGCAGGGGTCGGGCGGTGGAGACAAAGGGGAGGCTGTAGGCAAGAGGGAGACCAGATTGTTTTGATTGTGTTTTGGAGACGATGCTCGTTAAGCCTAAGAATTTGAAGAACTTCCCACAGAACTCTTTCCGCTCTCTGAAAATACAGCAGCATGCGAAATTGCCTCTGACAGCGAGGGGACCGATTCGAGTGGACTTAACCTCCCCCCTTGGCACTCGTGAAGTCCATGACTAATAGTAGCAAAATCAATCGGCTTGTTTGACTTTTTAGATTGTCATGACATTCATTTCAGGTTTCGTTGAGTTTCGGGAGGGTCAAACAACCTTTGAAATGAATCTCTGATTTCAGAATGGTGCTGTGAGTAAATCTTTGGGAGGAATTGCGTTATTGGTCATGGCCTTACTGTTCTCTCCTCTTAAAGATTTGGTTTGGAGGGGATCAGGGCTGGGTCATTTCAGGCCAGTAAATTCTGCTGTATTGTTTTGGGCTGAGGACAGTGGAGAGATGAGGCGTAGGAGGGATGCAGCAGCTAGACTGATACATGCAACATATATATAGATATATATATAGAACTATTATCAGAGTGAGACAGACTGTACTCTGGCCAAAGGAAACCCGTTTTTACTCACAATATGTCACTACCAGTGAGAGATTTAAATAAAGAGGCGGTATTCCAAGGCAGCAAGGAAGGAAATATATCAAGAAGTATGTCAATGATCAAAAAGAGGGTGAAATAAAAGAACACAAACTTCTATTAAAGCAATGGAAACCTCATCTTCTTTACTGTAAGGCTACTGGCCTCTTCTCAGGTGACATTCGGTTTTGGGAGGGTGCATATAATCAAAAACATTTGATTGGGGTAAAAACAAAAGAGAATAACATTTTAAAAACATTTTATCCACTGTGTAAAAGTTTAGAGAAATTAATCCTTTTATTCAGCAAGAGAAGCATTACATTTAAATTAATCAAATGACAGTAAAGACTTTTATATTGTAAACAAACAAAAAAATCTTTTAAATATACACTGTTTTTAAGACTCTTAAAAAATTCTTAGAAATTAAAAGTATCACCGTTTCCATAAAAATATTAAGCAGCACAACTGTTTTCAACATTGATAATAATAAGAAATGTTCCTTGAGCAGCAAATCAGCATATTAAAATGATTTTTGAAGGATCATGTGACACTTAAGACTGGAGTAATGATGCTGAAAATTCAGATGTGCCATCATAGGAATGAATTACATTTAAAATATATTCAAACAAAAAACTGTTAATTTAAATTGTAATAATATTTCACAATATGTTTTTTTTTTGTTTGTTTTTTTACTGCATTTATTTTTATCAAACTAATGCAGCCTTGGCGAGCAAAATTGGTAGTCTATGTGTTATCAAACAGTGCATCATCTGAAATACATATTTAAAATAATTAAATGAATGTAAACAAAAATAGATAAGCAAGAGCTTTCAGTTAAAGGCAACTGTTTAAGTGTGCATAGTGAAAGGTCACTGGGAATGAAGCTGAATTATTCATCTTGTGGCTAACTGGTTTGGACAAATGCTTATATAGGTCATGTAACAACAATGCATCACTCCAACATTAATGTTAATGTATGCTCTATTTAACATAAATATTGCTTCATTCCACCAAGCCAAGATTAGCAAATGAAAACAAACATTTAGGTGTTGCCACATCTATATATAATTAAGAAGGTGTTTAAGGAAATACATTTCTATCAAATGATATACATGTCTGCTGGAGCTGCTCTGACAGTGGACTACACTCTGAGCTATTAATCTCTCTTCTACTTCAGTGGCTTCCTGTCAGAAAGTGTTTCCACCAGTCTGAAGCAGTGGGACATGACAGTGGCGCGTCCGAACCACACTTGCGCTGGGCGTTCTGGGTAAACAGGGTGGATATGATTGGTAAAATGATCCTGAGCCAGGAGTGTGTTTTCGGTGTGTCTGGCGAGGATGGGCCAAGCTGCTCTTGCCTTTTGTTTTTCCACCTGACTAGTGTCATTACCTCCGCCTCTCTCCTACTGATGCCACCGTGAGCTGACAGCCTCTCTCTTCAGCCCTGCTAATCACGTCATTCCCTCTCTACATCTGTATCTCTCTCCACCATTAGCATGCTGATGACTGGCTTTCACCTTGTCATCTTTATCCCTCCTTTTCTAGGCCTCCGATTTGAAGCTAGTCTGTTTTAAATGAAGTCACTAGATTATACAGTTCATTGCTTTCTCCTTATTCTTTCATATGGCTGTTCTCAGAGTTAAAAAGAACACCTCTACTAGTTTTTAGTATATGACTGCAAGGCAGCAACGTGTTTTGTAGATAATTGTGGTCTTAAACATGACATCGATTTTTTACTCTTAAGAAATTTAAGATTAAAGTGTGAAAATCTTCCACTGACAGCTGAACATTCCATCATTCAAAATGTAAAAATTGTGATGACATCATTGTAATATTTTCATACTGAATTGCAATCGGTTATCTCCATTACATCCAATTGCATACTTAATTACACTGCCGTCCAAAAGTTTATAGGGTCAGTATGATTTTTTTTTAATGTTTTGAAAGAAATCTTATGCTCACCAAGGCTACATTTCTTTGATCAAAAATAAAGGTACAGCTGTAACATTGTGAAAGTACAATTTAAAACACCTGTTTCGATATATTTGAATATATTTTACAATATAATTTATTTCTGTGATGACAAAGCTGATTTTTTTTTAGCAGATATTACTCCAGTCTTTAGTGTCACATGATCCTTCATGAAATCATTTTAATCATTCTAATATGCTGATTCACTGCGCAACAAATATTTTGTCTTATTATTGCTACTTAATATTTTTGTAGAAATGACTTTTTCAGGGATTAGAAAGTTCAGAATAACAGCATTTTTTGTAACAATTTAGAAGTCTTTACTGTCACTTTTGATAATGGTAAATTATAATTGAATGGATATTTTCTGAATAAAAGCATTCATTTCTTTAAAAATCTTACCCTTATTGAATGGTAGTGTTTTTAATCAGTTAAAGCTGCACATGACTATCATATGAGTAGTGTGCTGCAGTATTCATCAAAAAGTAAAAGCATGAAAAAGCATGTGCACATCTGATTTACACTTTACTATCCTATAAGACCATGGGAGCCATCAAATACAAGTAGTTGGAAAAAAGGGGGGAAATTGTAAGATGATTGGCTCTTTTCAAGTGTAAGCTCAATAGTTACGAAGAAAGTTGTAGCTAACAACTTAATTTTAATGCAAAGTGTGATTTATTTTTTGTAAATGGTATGTGAACAGAAAAGCAAAACTGTGAATTAAAAAAAAAAATCTGAACTTTAAACATTACTTGTTTGCTGCCTTGCGAGTGTTTTTTTTTTTTGAGCCTGACATCAGCCTATTATTTTATTTACAATATGTGACTTTAAAAAAAAGCTACATTCCAAGAGAAACAACATCTGACATGTTAAACAACGTTGCAGTGCCCTACAAAGTGAAAAAGAGTTGGCGGACACTTTCCGTTCAGACATGAGGTGAGAGACGGTCGGGTGTACTTACTTCTCTTGCAGCCACACTTTTTAATCCTTTTGGGATCTGTGATGTCATCATGACATGCTTTGCAGTAGAAAAATGCTCTGAAGAAAGACAGTAAAGAATTGAACATTCTGCTTCAAGTGTGCCCTTCACATTTCAGAATGAAAAATTAAATACAAGAGCACAAGCAATTTTGATGGATTTAGGAGATGATTACCTTTTCACCTCTTTGGCATCACTGGCGATAAAGAATCCCAGTGTCCCCTCCTGCATCTTAACGTGATTTCCCGGGTTGATCAGAATACTGTTCAGTCAGAAAAAAAGAGTCATTGTCATTAACATGAAAATCAATCTTCCACATTCAAACACTCTAATCAAGAGGAATGGTACACGTGTTTTTGGACCTTGTTGAGAAGATTGATGAGAAAACATGCATATAATGCATCAAATTTTGATACTGGAACTGTACTTTTGTACTCATAAAATACTGCAGGGAAAGGGACCTATTCCAAAATACTGCTTAGGCCACTTGGTTTCACACAAATACAGTACAGTACACAACAGAATGACTTGCCCATTTTAATTCTTTTTTTCATGATGGTCTTAGACTGAATTGTCTAGGTGATGAGATAAAAGAAAGAATTAAAATTGGGGCAGAAACAGTCTAGGCGTTCTGGTAGACAGGCCTTCAGAGACTCATGGTGTGAGGTCTATCGCCACGCAGAAGCACAATTTAACTCCTTCTTTAGTGCAGTGGAAAGCAAGGGAATGACCAGCCCACCAAGAGTTCAGGGAGCATCCTGGGTCTCTGAATCTGCGGCAACAGCATAACTAAGCCAACACAAGCCATGCAGTTTTTCTTGAAGTTGCTACTGCACAAACAAGAAAGCAGAATTCCAAAAATCTT
Organism: Spinibarbus caldwelli; assembly: GCA_039654775.1. Taxonomy (NCBI): domain Eukaryota; kingdom Metazoa; phylum Chordata; class Actinopteri; order Cypriniformes; family Cyprinidae; genus Spinibarbus; species Spinibarbus caldwelli. The sequence continues at coordinate 23,030,536 of CM077243.1, forward strand.
GTCATAAATATTGTTACCATTACATTTGAAGCATCAGCTAATAAGCCATGGCTATTACATTTATTATTGTTGCTGTGTAACCTAATTAAAAAATATGCACTGAGGCAGAGTTGTGCCACCAATAATTAGTATCTGTCACTCTGACAGACTGATTTGTAAGTTTTCTCTATTATTTTCTATTTATATTCGTCATGTTTAACTTTACTGACTTTCATATACAGATATGACATATTGTGTGTCATATCATCTTGCTAGCCAATATTAACATTATTTTTTTCTTATTATTAAAAATACAATTTGTTTTACCTGGGAGTACCTTTTGGTGCATAATATTTTTGTGATTTTTATTATTACTATTATTATTATTATTATTATTATTATTGATGAAATGGAAACATTGGTAACACTTTAGTATAGGGACCAATTCTCACTATTAACTAGTTGCTTATTAGCATGCCTATTAATAACATATTGGCTGTTTATTAGTACTTATAAAGCACATATTCTGCATGACCATAAGCAGAAAATTAGGAGTTTATTGATGCAAAAGTCGCAGTTTCTGTTTTTTTTAATAGCGAGAATTAATGCAAAAGTCGTAGTTACTGGTTTTTGAATAGTGAGAATTGGACCTTAAAATAAAGTGTGACTGAAACATTTTGCAACAATGTAAAAGTCTTTACTGTTTCTTTTTAATGTTTTCTTTTTAATATCAAAATGACAAAGCATTCTGAATCAAATTCAGTACATTTTTTCTGGTTAACGCAATCTTTGCTCTGAGTTTTGGCTCCTAGAGATGTCTCAATCCCAGGCTATTGTGAACAAATACCAGTTGCTGTCAAACCTAAGCTAGTGCTGTCAGTGTCTCTGTGTGACTTCCCTTGGTGGGCGAGGAATTTTTGATGCTTATGAATCCAATGTCAGCTTCTGCCAGATATTTGGGAGAGTCTGGTTTGTAACTGTAGAGGTTCAGCAGTGGAGACGGAGCCAATACTGAACCACTGTATCATTCCCCATTAATTAGACCGAGATGAGACGACACAACACAGCCATCAATGGTTGACAGTTGTTAGGAATCATCAATGAATTGAGTGGTGTCTGCAACACTTGACAAATGCCTAGCCTGACTAAAGCGCCAAGGCCAGAGAGCCCAGACGAAAGGAAAAGGTACATAAAAAACATCCTATTATTCCATACACTCGAAACGGTGGCCAGCATCATTGGCTCTCAAAAATCCATATACTTAAATACCATTTGATACATGCAGTCTATCAAAATCCTTTCCTCTGGGCTCGTCAAATAACCACTTCATCAGAAATGAAGGCCAAAAGAGGGGGATTTAATCCATCATAAAGCGGAAGTTGCCTGGTCAGTTAATGAAAATGTCAAAAGCGCTCTGTCTTGGTTGAAATCATTGTGCTGGGTTATTTATCACTGAGCTTTACATCTGATTAAATAGCCCCCTTAGCGAGAAGCAGCACATTTGACATGCCGTTCAGAAGATGAATACAAACATACTCATTCACAGACATACAGTATTCACACACATTGCTCCCCAAATTTGAGATTTTCACACCGTTTGACACTAAATCATACCGAAGCCTAATGCAATGGGCCGATCACAGACCGATTGCATGGAAACATAGGCTTCCGTTCAGACCAAACCTCATATTATGGGAAACAAAGCATGCATCACACATCACGTGACGAAGCATACAGGCATGCATTTACCAAGAGCGTCACAACCAAAGGCACATCTAAAAGAGAGCAGGTGCAGCCACCGCACAGTGGCATGTAGATGCAAACTGTTGCAGTAACTTCTGTGCAGTTGGATTGTTGCATAGAACACCAAACTGACAGGAAGTGACCTCACTTCATAAACATCTACTTAGAGACACACAGGCATTTGGGGACATGATGAACGTCAGTTCTAGACAAACAGTGACAAACAGATTGACTGTTCAGTCACACACGCACTCGACAGAATAAACATCACACACACACACAAACACACAAATATAAATCACAGTCGCTCCGACACAAACAAAGACACACAAACGCAATACAGTGTTAGAGTGATAATGACAGAAAAGGCAAAGATGGTCGCCATGAGTAGTGTGGCCTTTACTAACCAATCGGTGTTGAGCATTTAATACTGCGTGAAGTAAAACTTGCCATATCGAGACACATCAGTTCTTAATGGACAAACACTAGTATTTTCTGATATATAATGCACTGAGTACAGCTGTTTTCCTATTAGTGCATTACGAAATAAGTGAAAAAAAAAAACATGAAGTACTGTTCGCATGGAGAGCACAACGCTGAAAAAGACACGGGCAGAAATGATTTGCAGCTGATGAACACTGAAAAATAATAAAAAAGGGGAAAAAAAAGGAAAGGAGAGGAGAGAAAGTCGAGAACAAAAACCAGAGATGAACGAACATGGAGTGGATAAACGCTGTGTTGATATGTGAACAGCACAGACGAAGAAACAAGTGAATCGAACAATAGCAACTACTCTCTCTGCCTGCAAAGAAGTTAGTGCATTAAGCACAAAGAGAACCACAATAAGATAGCGAGAGATTTTGGCCATTTTTGAGAGGGAGGTGGTACAATATCCTTAAGCTTTTCTCCCACAGTTGATCTAAAGTGTAGAGGGGTGAGATAATGAAGAGGGCATACCGCTTTCTGCTTCTGCAAACAACAAGAAAACATTATAAATCAAACATAGACTAGGAAAAAAGGAGGCGAGGTGTCAGTCATCTGTATCTGCACATTGAGATCAGGAAATGAAAAAGAAAAAAAAATCCGTCAGTCTCTGAAGTAGAGGGCAAAACAGTCACTTTAACCATTAAAAAAATCACTTCACACTGGTTAACTCGTCTGTCCTACAAAGGAAAAATTATGGTCTAAATCCCAAAGTGCGCTTCCAAGTTTAGACCAGCCCAGGACACCAAATTGAGAGTTACGCTAAAGGATAACGTTGTGTCCTCTAAACGTTTTGCCATTATGTGAGGTATGGCAAAGTTATTAAACAAAGTTTAACAGCCATCCATTAGAAAGTAATCAAATTATATGAAGTGTATTACACCGAGTGATGGTAAAAAATAACTTTTGTTTTACAGTCGTTGCGTGTGTTGGCACGGAGAATACTGGACATGAATGGCACTTTTATGTTATATTGGGGAAAAACAAGGTTCTGTGTTACATTTTTAGCAGGCGATTCAAAAAGACTGAAAAAAAAGGAGAATACTAGTTCATAACTGTTCTGAATACAGATCTCTCTGAGAGACAATATGGCTAAACCTGGTAGTGGTGGGCGGTATGGGCAAAATCTTGTATCACTTATGATTCATTTTTAACTAATGGTATATATCGCAAACAAGAAAACTTTTTTATACATTAAATAAGCATATGTTAAAAGGCATTTTGGGATAATCCAAATACTTCAGAAAAGAAATACAATTAATCTCATTTGATCATTTCGTCTTTTTAACTTTGAATTTATTGGAAAACCTAAAAGATCAGATTAATACTTAGTCAATGTAACTGAATGAAAAAACATTTGTATTATCAAACCTGAGTTAAAAAAAAAAGATTCAAAACTGATATTATAAAATGGATAGTTAAGACTAAACTGACTGAATGAGCCATGTTAAAATACTCATTAAATACTAAAATATGTAAAACACTCACTGGCATTCTATATAAATGCATCTTGCAATGTTGCAACTGTAAACTCTGAATTTTACCTAACAAATATACTATACTTTTTTTTTAATACTATACTTACTTTTTTGTGATTAAATATTTATTAAAAGAATACATATATACTAACTTTTACCTACCAACCTAACTTTTTATTATAAAAATGATTTTAACTTGTTTGGCACACATTCTACACTTTTTTGCATGGAGTGCTCCGAGACACGTGAATAATGAGAAGAAGTCCTAACCAATATATCCATCTACTGTGAAATAAATGGTGAAGCAGAATGTTTACACACATTTCTATTGGCCCATAATATACACAGTCATACCGCCCATCCCTATTATAAAACGGGAACAAACATAACCAGGTCTTCTGGGTGATATTTTGATGTGTGTGTGTGTTTTCAGGCCAACTTGTGTTCTAAACCACACTCATTAGTACACACTGTGTACACAAAAATGTATTAGTAAGAGTTACAGTGCACAGAAACATTGGAACACAGGTTGTGGATGTGGGAAGGGGTGGTGGGATTTGGCAAAGTCGAAGTTACTGAGACAGAGTACTTCATGTTATTAGTTCCAATGGGTCACTTAACAGAATGCCACAGGAGTGCTATTGATAGAAGGCTCTTTACTCGGAGAGTAAAACCTCATCAATACAGCACAGTGAGTCTGAGCAGATGTCATGGCTCTTTGGCTTCACGGTGACTCTTACAGACAGTGATCGGCAACTGTGATGCTGTGAGAGTCGAGGTGAGGCGAACTTCCTCCTGTGACAGAACGTAACATGCTGCTGTCTCAATGAGAGCGATTTCAATTTGAAACCAGATTAAATTACTTTCAGAGAGATTTAATGATGAAAACCTGCCAGCCTTTTCTTATAACACAATGTCTAGCAAGTAAAAAAGGATAGCTGTACTGTAGGGGGTCTGTAGGACCAATGAGGGACACTACTGCTTTGCCCCTCTTTGGTCAGTGTATTGTGAATGGTGGAGTTGAAGACAAAAGGAGAACAAACCTGCTTTCCCTCTGCTCTGATTTGTACTCAATAGCGATCAACAACAACTTGAGCTTCACATAGCACAGCCTGAAACAGAGAATAGACATTTAGTGTGCATAAGTCATCATTTAGCCATTTAAATTCATAAGACCCACTAATTTGATCTAGTGCAATAGAAGAGCTTATTACCATGAAATCTCATTGGTTCAAAATCTTGCTTCACATAACAGTACACTGAACATCAAATTTGTTCCAATTGACTGTGACTGTGTCAAGCAACAGTTTCACATTCAGTGTGGACAAACAAATTTGTTTGTCGCTTAAAATGTATCACATCACGTCTGGTCAGAACATGTGATAGATCAGGTTTCAGTAAATTTGGCAGTATATTAAAAGGCACGGATTTATGATACTTACTCCAATGTGTTTATATACAGAGTAACGACATGCTGTAAAGCTCCCATGCTTTAGAGCAGAAGCATACTTACTCACAAACTGTAGGAAATGAAAGCCCCACAAAGGCACTGGACAGGTACTCAGTGTACATTTCATTGGCCACTCCCTCCAGATAATACTTCTGCCACGTGTCCTCCTCAATCTGCACAGCAAAAACAGTTGAATTCAGATGCACATAGTCAGGGAGGACAACATATTTAATTTGATGGGAATGGATAGATAGCAAGCAGAACATGTCTAAACATTTTCACAAAAAGCCTCAAGGAAATTATATCTGACTTTAAAGGGATAGTTCACTCAAAAATGAAAATTCTGTTATCATTTGCTCAACTTCATGTCTAAACCCATAAAACTTTTGCTCATCTTTGGAAAACAAATGAAGATATCTTTAATGAAACTTGAGAAATTTCTGTGCCTCTATTGAAATCCATTCCACCAAAACATAAAATATCATGAACGAAATCCATATGAATCGAGCAGTTTAATCCAAGTCTTCTAAAAAGACACAACTGCTTTTTATTATATAAGGTACGGTGTCTCTTCAGAAGATTTTGAGATTGAACAGATTAAATGTAGGCTTTTATTCACATAAAAACTCTGATCAAGCTCATACATAGAGCTCATCAAATATAGTAAGTGGAACACACAAAAAACAATGAGGTTTGTTTACCATATTTGATATAGTCTATGTATGTGCATTGATGTGAATAAAAGCCTAAATAAATCCAGTTTTCATAAAGTGATTGTGTCTCTTCAGAAGACTTGGATTAAATTGCTTGATTTATACAGATTAATTTTACAATCCCTTTTTCAATGGTTTCATCTTTCAGGTTTCATTAAAAAATATCTTCTTATATTCTAAGTCTTATGGGTTTGGAATGGCATGAGGGTTAATAACTGACGACTGTTTTTGGGTGAACAATCCTTTAACAAACATGTCTTTCCAAAAATCTTCCAGTTGACAAAAAGCTCTAGAAAACATAGGTTGTTTTAATGCACATCAAATTAACTATGGCATCTACCCTGACTAAAGTAGATAACCACAAAGATCCATTGTGCACAGTCTCATACCGTGAGTGCCATTCATGCAAAACACAGCTTAAACCTGCCTTAAGCTTTGAAGTTGCTCTATCATTCTTTCACACCTGTAATATTTCAACCTTTGTCAGACTTAAAGAATAAAGGCCAGGCATATTCCTGTGTCTGAGCTCACAGCTGGTCTCTTCATCATCCTCTCATTACATGCGTCTCAGGATGTGGGGCGGGTGGGGCTGTGATAAGCAGCAGGGCTATTAGGCAAACACTCTGCCATTAGTCAGCCATCTCGCCCAGCCAACGTCTGTCTGACAGACAGTCAAGAGAGACGCTTTCAAAGCCAGGCCCGACTCCCTTTCCCACTGCCAGGCTAAGAGCACTTGCATTCTGGGCAGGCATCTTTTAGGGCAGCACTAATGGGTAGAGTTTTGTCATTTAGTCCTAAAGAGATGGTAGCCATTTACCGTAGGCTCCCTAAATTACCCCGCACGTTTGCGCCCTGCCTGTCAGAGCTGATGTAAGTGTTACGGGCGTGTTCTCTCGCACCCACTGAACAATTATTTCCCCCAGACTCTCTAAAGAGCCCGATCCAAAACCCCTCTCCTTACTGCTTTTTTGTTAAACCTGAAGAGACCAGATGAAAGATTTATGTTGAACGTTCTTGCAGTTTTATTTGTAGCGGACGGCACAACACATCAGAGATTTATAGTTAGAACAACAGACATAATGCAAATGTGTTTGTGGCTGTGTGAATGTGTGTGTCTCAGGGGTGTGGGTCTCATTAACACCTTTCGGTAACACTCTTCTGCTCTGCTTCCTGAATGCCCACTCAAATCACTCATGTTGCCGTCTACTCCACCGACCCTTTCTAACCCCGCTTCTTCAGCAGACACACCGCCCTTACACTCTCACACATTGTCTATGTTGTCTTCTTTGGGGTATCACTGTGCCTTATGTAAATTGCTGATGGAAATTGACTGAAGATATTTCAGATGAAAGCTACAAAAACACCTGTGCTGTTTGAGCCTACATACAAGCACAAGAAATGTTATCTAGAAATTTTGGATACCACTAGAGAGGCTTTGTCAAACTCACGATTACTGAACATTAAACATGCTAATAATATTTATTTATGCATACATGCATGCATGAATGCAGTAGAAATTGTGTATTTGCATTACAGAAGCGTAAATAGTACCTGCTATATATATATATATATATATATATATATATATATATATATATACACATACATATATATATATATATATATATATATACACATACATATATATATATATATATATATATATACACATACATATATATATATATATATATATATATATATATATATATATATATATATATGTATATATGTGTATGTATGTATGTGTATATATATATATATATATATATATATATATATAGTGTACAGCATAAATGAGTACACCCCCTCTGAATAAATATAAAAGATGTATTTTCTTAATGATCACTTATATAATTCATGGAAAGATGGTAAAATTGAAATGTATTAAACATATACTTAATAAAAACAACAAAAAGTCAATATTTTCTGTAAGATAAGTAAATTAGTCAATTTTGTTTAAATGAAGGATTGCAGAAATGAGTACACCCTAGATTTAACTAAGCAAATGTATAAAATTCTAGTACTTAGTATGTCCTCCAGAACTTTAAGTATACTGCTCTGACCCTTCTTGGCACTGAGTGTACAAGTTCATGACAAATTTTCACATCTGTCCTGTTTAACTCCTGGAGGACGACCTCCTTAAATGCTCTGGTCTTTAATGGGGAGTTTTGCTCAGCTCGTCTCTACAGAATCCCCAACAGCTGCTCAAGAGCGTTAAGATTGAGTGAAATACATGTCCACTGAAGGATTTTCACCTTGGGAGAATGAATATCTTCATTTTCATGCTGAAAAAATGTGCAATAATGCAGGGAATGAGGGGAGGGTAGCATCTTCTGTTTCAAGTTTTTGTATTACATCACACAGTGGTGTGTGAATTCATGACAGCATTGATAAAGCACAACTCCCTCACAGCTTCAGCACTCATTCATCCCTATATAAAAGCTTTACTACCACTGAACGTCACTGTGGGTACCAAGCACTTCTCACTGTACTCCTCCTCTAGCAACACCAGAACATTTTGGATGCTTTTGGATTTGAAATGATTGACTTGGTCTCTTGAGACCAGAGTATGGATTCCCAGAAGTCTCTATTTTGTAAATATGGGCCTTGGAAGAGGTTAAATGAGTTTATTTTGCTTTGGCTACAGTAGGTAATTCTAGTGGTGACAACAACTATGCATGTCACTTCTGCAGGCTGCGTCATACTCTGTGAGATAAAGTGTCACTCTTTTCATAGCTTTTGCCGGCTCTGAGACACTTGCATGTTATTTCTCCTGCTCTTTTTCTAGCAAAAATTCACTCATCACTAAATGAAAACCTAAAGTGAAGACCTGATTATTTCAGGAGCCTTGTCACAAGTCCATTGTTTTTGAATGTCGGTGCTACTTCTGCTATATTTTCACACTTAAATCAATAATTTGGTATTCCTCTTGTACCACTGTCCTCTTTTATGCTAAGAAATAGGTCAACAGGCAGTTCTTTCCCAAGTGGTTCCACTGCTGCCAGCATTAAGTCTGAGTATGATTCAGTGGGCTAAATAACACTTTTAATTGTCAGGAAATTACTTGTCTTTAAAAGTTTTGGTTCAATATACTTACCTGTTGATCAAAAATAACCTTACACTTATACACTTTTTTTTTTTTTAATTTAGTAATTTTCAGGAGGGTGTACTCATTTTTTGCAACATAACATTTTATCACTTTAATAAGAAAATCTTATTTTGTTGAATAATTTTGACATTCTTTTTTGGTAATTGATCAAGCAGGCTTGTTGGAACATTATATCTCCAAAGAACTCTAACATGTCATCTAAGTAAAGAGTAATTGCTGAATTTGTTAAGTTTTAGAGGGGATGTACTCATTTATGCTGTGCACTGTATATTCATACACTGTATGAATATACACTGTATTGATCAATTACCAAAGAAAAATGTATATTCATACAGTGTATATTTATACAGTGCTGCTTGAAAGTTTGTGAACCCTTTAGAATTTTCTATATTTCTGCATAAATATGACCCAAAACATCATCAGATTTTCATATGAGTCCTGAAAGTAGACAAAGAGAACCCAATCAAACAAGTGTGAGAAAAACATTTTCTTTGTCATTTATTTATCGAGAAAAATGATCCAGTGTTACATAACTGTGCGTTCCAAAAGTATGTGAATCTTTGCTTTCAGTATCTGGTGTGACCCCCTTTTGCTGCCGTAACTGAAGGTAAAGTTTCTTGTAAATGCTGATCAGTCCTGCACAATAACATGTAGGCGCTTTAGCCCATTCCTTAGTGCAGAACCACTTAAACTCTGTGATGTTGGTGGGTTTCCTCCTATGAACTGCTTGCTTAGGTCCTTCCACAACATTTTAACTGGATTAAGGTCTGGACTTTGAGTCAGCCATTCCAAAACATTAACTTTGTTCTTCTTTAACCATTCTTTGGTAGAATGACTTGTGTGCTTGGGGTTCTCTTGAGACTCTGTTCTTAAACAGATGTCCTGACGTTTTCCTTTACAATTTGCTGGTATAATTCAGAATTCATTGTTCCATCATTGATGGCAAGCTGTCCTGGCCAAGATGCAGCAAAACAGGCCCAAGCCATGACACTACCACCACCATGTTTCACAGATGGGATAAGATTCTTAAGCTGGAATGCAGTGTGTTCTTTTCTCTGAACATAATAGCTTCTCATTTAAACCAATAAGTTCTATTTTGGTTTCATCCATCCAATAAACCTTTCTCCAATAGTCCTCTGGCTTGTAAACATGATCTTTAGCAAGCAATTTTCTTTTAGGAGAACAGTGGCTTTCTTCTTGCAACTCTGCCATGCACACCATGGTTGCTCAGTGTTCTCCTGATGGTGGGCTCATGAACATTAACATTAGCCAACGTGAGAAAGGCCTTTAGTTGCTTAGAAGTTACCCTGGGAACTTTGAATTGATTGAAAACACCTCAGAACAGTGGACTCTAATTTCACCTTCAAATTAACTGCTAATCCTAGAGATTCACATACCTTTGCCACTCACAGATATGCAATATTGGATCATTTTCCTGAATAAATAAATGACAAAGAAAATATTTTTGTCTCATTTGTTTGATTGGGTTCTCTTTGTCTACTTTCAGGACTTGTGTGTATTTATGCAGAAATATAGAAAATTCTAAAGGGTTCACAAAATTTCCAGCAGCACTGTGTGTATATATATATATCCTTAAGAAATCTTTAATTATAATTGAATTTAAAGACAGAGCAACAATTTGTTCAGTACACAACTGTTTAATAAAAAATAAGCTATTTTATGTGTCGTGCCCATAAAACATATTGACCCATAACATCAAAAACCGAGGTTACATCTCTAGTAGACAGTAAGGCAGCTAATGTAGTATTGGGACAGATCCTATTTTACAACGAATCTAATTACAACTGACTCGTACAAGAAAAATAATGCTTCTCTTGCACAATTGATGGACATGATGTTAAAGGGTTAGTTCACCCACAAATTTAAACTCTGTCATTAATTACTCACACTCACCATGTCATTCCAAACCCATAAGACCTTCGTTCATCTTCGGAACACACATTAAGATATTTTTGATGAAATATGATAGCTTTATGACCCTGCATAGACAGCAACAGAACTGACACATTCATCGCCCAGAAACGTAGTAAGGACATCGTTAAAATAGTACATGTGACATCTGTGGTTCAACCTGGTTCATCAAAAATATCTTAATTTGTGTTCCGAAGATAAACAAAGGTCTTAAGAGTTTGGAACAACATGAAGGGAAAGTGATTAATGACAGAATTTTCATTTTTGGGTGAACTATCTCTTTAACTTTACAGCATCTTTCTCTGTATTACAGAATGTTGCCATTAGACTCATTAAGAGATGACTGTCATTTTAAATAACACTGATACACTTTCCTCTTCACCCTAACAGATGCCCTGCTTGAGTCATAGAAAGTGTTTTTGGTGTTACCATGGTATATTTTATAAGGCATTGGTCTGAGAGGTTATATGTGTTGTGTTGTATGCTGCACTCTGGCATGGGTGGTCTGGGCTGTCTCTCCTCTGTGTTTTTTATGAGAAGAGTGATGTGCCCTACAGATGTTTCCGCACATGCCACATTTAAACAGTCATTATAAAGTCATTCCTCATCTCTTTATGACAAGAGAATCCTGCTCTCCATGTCGAAAGCCTGCGCACTCTTGAAAAAAAATCAAAGAGAGTAAAATATAGCCCCTTGTGGATTTCAGAATAAGTTTTACAATCTCTGCGAAATTCTTCGGTCTGATCGCACACTCACGCTCTCTCTTGATCTCGCCGTTTTTCCAAAGGGATCCATCCAAATCTGAACCACCTGTTAATAACCCACCACCTCACTGCAGCCATTCAGGCCTCAGACCATTTTATTTGGTGTTTTCTTAAAAAGAGCGATCCGTATGGCTCTAAGCAGTCTGGTTCAGTTGGGCGATAAATAAAGATGGCTTTGGGGTGCCGTTCATTTACTATGAAACAGGCACATGGTTCGCATTTCCCCGCTCTATCGGCACGCAGGAGGACAGTAAATTCAGCGAGAGGAAAAACCACTAATTTACATCCTCACTTCCACCATGCCATTGACTCATATAAATTACCTCATAATGGCAGCGGCAATGCTGTGTTGCCGTCCCGAGTAGGTCCCAAATGAGACCGCCAGGCTCAGAAGATGATTTACTGCATACCATAATGGCCCTGGTGATTGAGCTGAAGTGGGGATGGAGGCCGATTCTACTCTATGGGTTTTATCAAGTCCCAAGACGGGCTGACAGTACCTTGATATATGACCTCATGGAGAAGAGGTTGGCGAGCATGGTGGACAGGCCCTGTGCCAGGCAGCTCTGGGCTATGAAGCCTGCCTTCAGCTCGGCCAGGCAGATCGCATCATCACCCTCCTTCCAGTTCCAGCTGGGAATGTTTAGCAGATGGGCCTGAGGACACACGGGACGAGACAAGGGGAAGTTAACAATGTCCCCTGCTGAGACGTCTAACAAGTGTAGTAATGAAAAACACCAGCAAAAAAAAGTGAAAATCAATACATTTCTTACAGTTTAGGGAGAAGTGGAAGATCCAAACTAATTTGTAGCAGATAAACATTAACTTATTATATATTATATTAAGGTTTGAAACACACAGTACAAAACACTGTCAAAACAAAGCATGTTACAACAGTCCCTGGTCTCCCCTACCTTGTTAGATTATATAAATCTGTCAAACTGATAACGCAAATCTCATAACAGTAGCACGTCACTATTTCATATCTCACTGCTAACACAGCGGGTTCGCTGACAGTCTTCTAAAACAGTTGTCTACATTTGACATTCAATTGCTCTCTGGTGAACTGTCCTATGAACAAAAAACATCAATCATCCATCAAGTCATTAACATCCATCTCTTGTTATAGCGCTCCCTGGAGAATACAAAGCTGCGTTCATTTTGCTGTAATAGGGGATAAACATCGAAGGGAAAAAAATACGTAGACGTACTGTATTTGATTCTTGTGAACTTATAAAATTCCTGTTGTCATGGACAGCTGAATCTGAGGGCCTGTTCTGTTACGGCACGTTTATCTGCCACATGTCAGATTTTATTTTTCAATTTTATAGCCTCTTTGTACATTATTTGTATTCTTTTTGTTTAGGTCTTGATCATTTAATTTGAATTGACATAGCAACAGAAAAGATCACTTCCTACCTTGTTGTGGTACTGCAACATTTGAGTGATTATTCTGATCTTTGGATGATAGTTCTTGATAGATATTACTCTGTAAAAAGAAGAGCAGCTGTATTAATTTACAGATCATTTAAAGCCAACATAAAACATCATTTGTGCGGAAATCAAACTTGGTTTGTTTCTTTATTTAATGAATTTAACTTAAAGGTGCATTGAGTAATTTTTTGCTTATTAAAAAAAAACAAAGATGCACTTCAAAAGTTTGGGGTTTTGAAAGAAGTCTCTTACGTTCACAGAGGTTTTACTGTTTTTTTTTTTTTTTTTTTTTTTTTTTATCAAAAATAGGGTAAAACCAGTAATATTGTGAAATATTATTACAATTTAAATCAACTGTTTTCTATTTTAATATATTTTTAAATCTAACTTATTCCTGAGATGCCATTACTCCAGTCTTCAGTGTCACATAATCCTTCAGAAATTATTCTGATATGCTGATTGGGTGTTCAAGAAAAAAAAAAAAAAAAAAAAAAAAAAAAACTTTCATATTATCAATGTTGAACACAGTTACGCTACTTAATATTTTTGTGGAAAATGTGAAACAACTTTTCATGATTCTTTGATGATTTCAAAGTTCAAATAAAATACATTTGATTTATTTTTTTTTTAACAATTTTAAAAAATCTTTTTTTGTCAATTTAATGCATCCTTGCTAAACAAAAGTAATATTTCTTTCTTACTGACCTCAAATACGGTAGTATATAAATGGCACTTTTGAGAAATATCATTAAAATGATGTACACACATGAGATGAAGACTCTAGACATATTAATCTTCTAGAAAAATCTGTTTTATTCTGCATGGAGCAGGTTGCTCCCTCATGTAAACAAAAATCTACTGAGTGCACCTTTAACGTCCAGGAGGACCGTCCCAGAATTCACCATCGCAAAGTCACTTTGGATTAAAAACAAGCATCTGCTGAATGAATAAAAAATAAATTAATCTTTCATTTCCATAGAGGAGCCTGTGATGTGGCGGAACAGTGTGATTTCCCTGTGAAATCCAGTCTGGATTTCTCTCCAGTCTCGTAAGAGAGGTGCAGAATTTATTTCCATATTAAGCTGCTCTATAACACATTAGTTCAAAAGAGCACTCTGAGACCTGCCTAAATTAATATTTCATTTTTCAAACAGTCCAGACTGGGTGCAATTCTGTGCATTACTCATGGCTAAAGAACATCTCCAGCATGAAAGGAGGAAGGGAAATATGTTTGCCCTCCCTTCACACACACTTTTTCAGAGCAATATTACTTGACTCCATCCCAAAGGAAATTCCTCCTGGCTCCTTTCATCTGTGTCCAGGTATAGCATGTGTGAATCTGACCTGAGACGCCGAGTATCCTATTCACACCTTCCTTTAACACCACAGGAGGGTGAAAGACATCAGCTTTCAATACATCTTTTTTACAGGAGGATGTCCCTAGTGAGTGTATAATGCTGCCCACAAACATCAAAATAAGATATGCTCAGATGTGTTGATAGCAAATGTAACCCTTCACCAAACTGACCTCATGATATTAGAGGCATCTTCAGCATCGGGGTCTGCACAGTATTTGTTTGCAAGAATCAAGCAGGCATCTGCTGACTCGATCTGTAAAAGATGGAAAAGAAATGGTGATGCCTCAGTGTTCAGAACAGCATCAAAACATCCAAAATATACTAACAATCTGCTGCATTATTATCTACATTATTATCTATAATGTCTAATGTATGAGGTTACCTTCACTCTTGCTAGATCATGCGGGTTGAGGACCGATCCTTGATAGAATTCCACCTGAGTGAAGTGACGTTTGAACAAGGCTTCCAGCTCAAGATTAGGGGAAATACTAGAGTTTGGCAAAAAAAAGAGAAAGTGTGTTACTAATGAAGAAGAATGCTTTTTTGAGAATGCTTTAATTTATAGGAACAATGTGTCATTTGTGCACCACTAGCGGCTAACAAAAGAATGTCAAAACAGCTTATTGGCTGATCTCTTTGTTATATAAAAACAGGCAAATGTATTTGATTTATTTGTTTTTCTTAGTAACATGCAGTCATTATATTCTTTACAGTGCGGAAAGGCTCCATCAAGATTATAAAATGTATTCCAAAGGGAATTGTACTTACTTATGAAGAAAAACAATTTCTACATTGACATCATCCCTGTCCTTGTGTAGGAAGTCTTTAAGGAAGTTGGAAACACTTTCGAGCGTGATATGACCACAGACCACAATGTGCCTGTAAGGGGGAAAATTCAGCTGAAGAGTGCAACATAAAACAAAACAAAACTCTGGCATATCCTAAAAAGGAGCATAAAGTCATAATAACCAAAAATGTCTTGAAAACATTAAATGATGTGGTTTTCAAATATTCGCTGTCCGTTACAGTCATAACAGCACATGTTGTTTTACCTCATATTTATAAACATGGTTTAAAACATTAAATGAAGTGCTTTGAACTTTTGAGGACAAACAAAATTGAATCTTACGTTTTAATGTTGGATTGTCAAATGTTCTTAATAAGCCGTGTCTCTGTAGCCAAACCACCCCTGTGCTAGGACGCGTGTTGACATGTACATCAATACTAACTGACAAGTATCGGAACCCCTGTCAAAAGTGGTTAAATTGTTTTTGGATCTGTGGCTGCCATGAACTCTAACCGTGACTTTTCCAGACAGGCACCGAATGAAAAACTTGCAATATATCAGATGGAACAAACAAACAAAGACTCAACTGGATTGTTCCAGAGGTCATGGTCTTCTGGGGCTCATTTATTCTGCCTCCATAGTAAGATCTAGTTTCATACTCTAGAGCTGTTCCAAAACCTAGCAGTGAGCCGCCTTGACATCTACTGACTATATTGGCAACACTCAAATAGCGCTTCTGTGATATATTAGCTAAAGATGCAATAATTTAACTAAGCAATAATCACACAAACAAGGTTGCTGTTGTTTATACAACAGTACAATAAACAATTGAGTAATTTATGTTCATTCAGTTGTATATTTTTATATTGCCAATGAAAATAAAATCTAAACAAGCAATATACAACAATGACGTTCAATTCCTGAATGATTAAGTCTTCTTAATCAATTTGGTTGAGTAAATGATTCAATGACTCACTCTTAAAGACAGTCACTATTTTTTATTCCTGAATGAATCTGTGTTTTTAAACAAATCGGTTTTATTGTTATTCTGTGACTTGCATGTTTCATTTTTGATTAAATTAGTATTTTTGAACAAATCAGTAGAGTAAATAATTCAGTGATTTACTCATGAAGACACTCATTTGTTTAAATTTCTGCATAAATCAGTTTTTTTCTTAAATCGGTAGAGCGAATAATTCAGTAGCTCACTCATGAAGAAACTCACTTGTTTAATTTCTAAACTAATAGTCAATGATTCAATGACTCACTTATAAAAGACACTTGTTTAATTTTTGAATAAATACTAGTATGAACGAATCTGTTAGTCAGTGATTCAGTGACTCATTCAAAGTCCATCATATATTTCATTAATGAATAAATCAATGTGTTTGAAGAAATTAATTTAGTCAATGATTCAATGCTATCTACTGGCACAGCAATGTAGCCTGCAGAAAGAGTCGGTGAAAAATCCCTCAACTGAAGGTTGCATTTTTAAGCCTTTAAACTATATACCAAACTACACACTAATGCGCTTTAAATTACACACCAAAATTGTTCTCAAGAGTTTTTCATGTCTGCAATGATCTGAATCATATAAAAGATTCGGCCCATCATTACTATCCTAACAACTTAATGGCCACTTCTATTACTGTTGCAGAACAATAACAATGCTTTATTTGTCAAGCAGGGCTTCTATGCAATAGGAGGTTAAAGAGTTGAGCTTTAGCCATGGGGTTTTGCAGATCACTTCACTTCCCATGCTGGATTACTCCAATACTGCTGTGGTCAAAGTCTCAAGAGCTTTAACCATGCACGGTCATCAATCTAAATCTGTCCAAACTAACTCTCTCTTCCCTCAGCAGACATGATGTGCTCATGAGTTTACAAAGAACAGAGGCTGCTGACCTTAATTGTAACTGGGTGTATGTGCCTGTACACTCTCAGTTGCAGGAGAGGTGCTTATTTGTGCTGAGATCCAGGGCAAACATTAAGCGGATCTCTGTTTGCCAGAGGGACGCAATGAGGCTTTATGGGCGCAGTGTCTGGATGCTATCACACATAATGATCTTCACAGATCTGGCCTCTTATATTTAATGAGTGGTAGTAATTGCATGCATGACTGTCCTGGGATGAGAAGACTCTGTTGAGTTGATGGCTTGGTGTAAAGCCAACAGTGTCTGGCAAAGGGGTGGCTTGATGAGAGACACATTATTCATGTTTTCCTATTTCCAAAAATGCCCGTTTGAGAGCTTTAGTTAAATCGGAGAGTTTTGTATGACAATGCTCTCACTCTTTTTACTCTAGAACAGAGTCTCTGGCATGGATACAAACACACTCTGTCTCAGCTTATGTCAGACATCTTGTCTCCATGTTTGGATGAGCTATCAGTGGTGCGTGACTGTGCTACTGATTGTGTTTCACCACTGCGGGTTTTTTTTTTTTCCATCAAGTTTATGGTACTGTCAATGAAAGCAATATAAGATGTAACACCGTACAAAAGAGTATTAGATAAGACTGATGTCATTATGTGATGTCTAAACCTTCATAACTATTTCTGTGCTTGTGTTAAAGTGCACTCAGTAATACAAAAGGTAATAAGTAGTACAAAAAAATAAATAAAATAAAATATCACAATTCCTAGATTGATACTATTTTACAATATTACTGTTTATCGGGATTGAACTGGTAGATATAATTCTGACAGAATAAATTTACATTGTAGCATTTATCAACAGCTGATACTTTTTTGTTTTGTTTCTTAAAGTGCCTTATAACAAGACAGTGATAAAGTTAGCATTTTAGCATATTGTAAAATAAAACCGCTTTTCTTAGGTGACTGATATGACTAAAGCCTTCAATCTAAGTGTACATCAAACAATTTTACTCCAATTACTGAGTGCACCTTTAAAGAATAGCACAAAGAACGAAAAACATGTTTACTTTCAAAAAAGTTAGGAGGATCGTTCTGCATGATCTATTTGTCTGTTGGCATTTCTTGCACTCTATTTCAAACTTCTTTATGACTGTATAATCACATTGTTGCTATAAAATAAGGGAAGAGTTTATATCACTGATTAAAAATAGTACAAATAATTATTTTGGGGAAAAAAAAAAAAAAAAAACTTATTGAAAAAACACCAGAGCATTTTACTAAAAAAAAAAAAGAAAAGAAAAAAGAAAAAATACTTTTAAAAAATAAAAATGTTTAAACGATTAAATATTGGTGAAAAAAAAAACAACTTAAAATCTACACACTTAAGATGTCTTCAACTTAAAATACACACACTAACAGCACTATACTGTGAACAACACACAGTGAAGAGAACACTTGGGCTACAACATAATGTTACACACGATAAGGTGAAATAAAATAAAAAATGTGCACAAACTGAGCAAGCAAATGCATAAGGGCAGTTACCCAGCATGCACTGTGAATCATGCCAAATAAAAAAAAATAATAATAAAGCACCAAAAATATGGAAATCATAACCAAAATTTAAAAGAAAATGAAACACAACAAGCTCGAACATCAGCCTCAGCAGCGAAACCATTGATACTGCTCTAATCCTTAAACTGAGTCGAACGAAAAGTCTCCGGTCTGTTTCCGCGCTCAGCACAGACTTTTATAATCAACAATGTTTTAGGAAAATCTGTGTCCAAATGATAGCTGTGAGGAGAATGTCATCTGATGAAAGGGGTGCATGCCTGCCCTTGTCTTCAAACTAAGAGAGAACAGAGCTTGAAATGGACCACGTGTAGTCCACATGGGGCCAGGGCTCCATCATCATTACAATAAACAGCATGATGCAGGGGGACAATAATGAATTTAATTTGGCAACTCTTTAGCCAGTAACACCTCCTTAAACTACTGTAATTATTCAAAAACACTCCATTATGTCATATCTGACTGCAATTTCCCTACATATGCTGTAAGGCTGGGTATCGCTCAGAAATAACCAGATATTCAACACTCTGGGTATCAAATGTAAAAGGTTAGGAATAGACATTTTATAAACATATTGACTGACATATAATCTAAATAGGTGGGTTATTGTGGTGGTTAACTGCTGCACATCTCAAAAGTGGGTCAGTTTTAATCGCTCTTGTGTGGTTTGTACTTATTTAGACTACCTGGATTCTCACAAATTAAATAGTAGGAAATATGAACATAAATAAATGATCAATGTAATATTCCAAGTGTCCGAACTACAAAGAGGTTTAAGCAGTGCTCATGGCCAGTTAATGTGGTTTGTGATGGGCACAAATGTTTGCATATCAATTATATAGTTAAATGATCCTTCTGGAACCCAGAAACTCACTTTTTCCTCTGTGAAGGATAATAGGATTCCCAATTACTGTTTAAAGATACACTCTAGTCTTTGCAGATACATCACGTTTAGGAGTTACTACCAGTTATATTATCAATTATATATGATTGATTTTCAAACGGTGTCATAATTTTCCCACCCTCATGTGAAAGTCATTCCAAACCTGCAATAATACTTTTATTATATTATTTATATACTATTATAGTATTTATTAATACTTTGAAATAGTTGTTTTTCTTTTGTACATTTTTTTTTATATTTTTTATGATTTTTTTTAAATGTACTGTAGCTGTCATTTTATTTTGTTTAAATATTTGTTTAGCTGTTAATTTATTACAATATTATATATTACATTATTTATTACATTTTTATATGTTACAATATTATATATTACAATTTTAGCTTCATTTTACAGAAACTTATTTTATTTGTATGGAGCCCCGCACATGACATGCATGAAAAAAAGCAAATCGTGTGCATGGCAATTCATTCCCAGATTTTACTAAATCATGTACACAAATTACTAACTCGTTCCCTCAATTAAATTGTGTGCACAATATAATAATTCATTCCTTTTATTTGATTCAACTAAAACATAGCCACGATTTAGTAAAATGAGGGAATTAATTATTATATTGTGCATGATTTACTTAAAATGAGGAAACAAATTATTATATTGGGCGAACAATTTAGTAAGACGAGGGAACAATTTTTTTTTTAATTTTTTTTTTTATGTTGTGCACATGGTTTAAAGGATTTTTTTCCCTGCATGCCACATGCAAGGCTCTATATATTTCAGTTAGGTGCCAATGCAACATTTTTATTCTCCATTTAAGGTTTTTTTTTTTTGTCTAGTCGTCTATTCATAGTTTATTTTAGCTTTATTTCAATTAACTCTTTTTTAATATGTTTAGATTTAGTTAAAAGTAACACTGACCGTATGATTTACTTTCTTCTTTAGAACAGTAAAAGAGATATTATTAGCATCACGAAAAAAAAAAAAATTACATACATAGATTTTTTCTACATATTTACTTTTTGTGTTCCACAAATAAGTACTAAGTTAACATTTAGTCAAAGTTAAAAGTATATTTTCAAAGACATGACACAAACATTATTTTAAAATCATATTTTCATTTGATTGTCCCTTGATGTATTTTTCTCAACATACACTAAAACATTTGGGGGGTTTTTCTGTTCGTAATGCACCATTCTTTTTTTTTTTTTTTTGCTGGGTCCTAGGAGGTTATTCATAAATGCAATGCTGTTATATTTCAGCATTACAACTAGCAGGACAATGCAGTAAGCTGTCCAACATCACAGACTATACATCAGACTGTCATCTATGGATAGTTCTCCACGCACACCTAAGCAGAAATCAGAGAACCAGATGACTGAACCTCTATTGATCTCACTCATTTTAATGTGTTGTGAGAGGCATATCAGTAATGGCATTTCTATATGCCATTCTGTCCTCTTTTCAACTCTTACTCCATGCATGCGCATGCCAACACAGTTCTGGTCTGTGGGGGCAAGTGGTGCCGGCTCCACGTTCTTGGTGTGGCTTAGATTCTGGAGAGAAGCTCAGAGGCGGCGCATGAGCTCAGAGTTCACTCAGGGTTTATGTCAGATTCAGCAGTGCTCTAATGGAAACCACAGAGACTCCGGCCTGATCCAACAGAACGCTGCTCTATATTACAGTCATAGATCCAGATCTGCGTTCCTGTTCTGATGGTTAAACGCTACGCTGAACACACGCTGACATCAACAGCCATCGCAAACCTGGCTGTTGCATGGTTTCAATAGCAGAGATTACAGTTCAAACTACTGCTAGGCTCGGCACACCATGACAATACTGTCAGGGCTCAAATAATTAAATGTGACCCTGGACCACAAAACCAGTCTTAAGTCGCTGGGGTATATTTGTAGCAATAGCCAAAAATACATTGTATGGGTGAAAATTATAGATTTTTCTTTTATGCCAAAAATCATTAGGATATTAAGTAAAGATCATGTTCATGAAGATATTTTGTAAATTTCCTACCGTAAATATATTAAAACTTAATTTCTGATTAGTAATATGCATTGCTAAGAACTTCATTTGGACAGCTTTAAAGGCAATTTTCTCAATATTTTGATTTTATTGCACCCTCAGATTCCAAATATTCAAATAGTTGTATCTCGGCCAAATATTGTCCTATCCTTACAAACCACACATCAATGGAAAGCTTATTTATTCTGCTTTCAGATTATGCATAAATCTCAATTTCGAAAAATTGACCCTTATGACTGGTTTTGTGGTCCAGGGTCACAAATAAATAAATAAATATTACCAAAAAGCTAATGGCCTCTAAAAATAAACATTTCAGCTAAATTAATTTTTAGTTGAAAAATTAGAGAGTTACTTGATAAAGATGGTTGTTAAGAAGCACTTCAGTACACTGAGTGCAGACTTTCAACAAAAATTATGTGCTGTGTTAAAGGGACTCTTTAGTATACAGACTATGACTACAGTTAAAGTTACACACTACCAGTCAAAAGTTTGTGGTCAGTAAGATTTTTTTTTTTTTAATATATGTTTTTGAAAAACATCTCTTATGCTAAACAAGGCTACATTTATTTGATCAAAAATACAGTAAAATATTCTGAAATATTATTATAACTTAAAATAACCCTTTTCTATTTTAATAAATTTTCAAATGTAATGTATTTCTGTAATATTACTCCAGTCTTCAGAGTCATATGATTCTTCAGAAATCATTATGCTGATTTGCTGCTCAAGAAATTTCATTTCTTATTATCAATGTTGAAAACTGTTACGTTGCTTAATATTTGTGTGGAAACTGTAGCGCTTTTTTCAAGATCAGCATTTATTTGAAATTTGTAGAAATATTTTGTAATAAAATATATATTAAAAGTTGTTACTATCACTTACAGGCATCAATTTAATGCACCCTTTCTGAATAAAAATATTAATTTCTTAAAAAAACTGAGGGAAAAAAGTAAAAAAAGAAATCTTACTGGCCCCAAATTTTTTGAACTGTTCAGTATATATAAATTTATGCTGTCACTCTAGTCATCCTGATTTCATTTGTCCATCACAAACCACACTGATCATAACATAACAGTTTATTTCACTTACACACTTCACTAAATTTCTTGGTTCATTTAGAATCAAACAAAGAAAAAAAATTACTGATATCTGATGATATGATATCTGACAAAATTTTGCACATTAGAAATTATAATTATAATTTTATTGTCATATTTATTGTCATATTAGTCACAGTCTGAAACCCTGTAACAAAGGGATGAAAGTGACTGCATATTCAATACTGATTAAAAAAAAAGCTAGGAAAGACAGAATCTGGTTTTATTACTGCACGGTTGTTCCTACAAATATGATGAGAATACTGTTAGACTGCAGTTAAAATTATCCATAATTCTTTGTTTTAAAGTCAACCTAAACTCTACACCAAACATTACTATAATCAGTGTTTCTGTAACATTTATGCAGCCTCCAACGTTTATTCATAAACACCTACTCATGGTCAAAAAAAATAAATAAATAAATACTTGGCCGTTGGACTTTTGTGAGTTTATGCAGAATTACACTCTAAACGTATGTATTTTGCACCAGCCTGAGCTTGTCGGAAATGTGCTGACAGTGGAAATAAATATCCCGACACATTTATTTCGAGGTGTCGTGATGTGTCCGTTCATGAGCACACAGTCCCATGCATATTTAAACAATAAGGCGAAGCCTGGTGCCTGTCTTTCTGCTCGGCCAGAGAGCTGGAGCCTACTGTAATTGCAACCAGATGCATGCATAGCCAGAGAGAAAGAAAGTGAGAGAAAGAGAGAGGCTCAGCTCTTTTGACAAGGCCTTCTCTCAACACCAGACTGCGAATCCAAACGTGGGGCTGAGGCCAAACATAACATTTCATCAATCTTGTTTCACTGACAGCGAAACGGCATCAAACAAAGGGGCTCTTAATGGCTTTCTCCCGGTTTAGTATTTGCCCTCAAATTCAGATGATGAAAGCCGGACGTGACCGTGGGCTTGTTTCACGCAGCGAAATGGGTTGGGAAAGAGCGCACGCGCAGGGGCTCTGGAACATAAACGCGAGAGTTCGGGAGAATCGCTGTGCTGATGACAGGGCCGTGTTTGAGCCAGAAACGAGTAGGGGGGGTTTTCAAAATATCCACATTCACATTCAGGGGTCATCTTTGAAAAGGAAAAGAAAAAGCAGGACATCGCAAAAGTACCAAGCGGGGCAAAAAAGCAAGCCAATTGCAATGGAGCAGCTCCAGTGCGAGAGCTGAGGCATCCAGGCATTCAGGGTGTGCGCTGACTGAAGATCAGGGCCAGAGTCGTGTCACACAGAGATGAGGTGAAGGGCCAGCAGTGACGCACAGCCAGAGAGGCTTTTCTCACTGCAGCATGCAAACAAAAAAGCCAACAGACGTCCATTCACAGAGAGCATGCGAAAGATGGGTCAAGCATGATGAGCATAACTCAGAGAACAGAAAACTGAAACAAACACAAGACGACAATGATGACACTGAGTAAACAGCGTTTTTTTTTTAATCTGAGCATCACATATAAGCTAGTGATCTTCTATCATTCGTTGTGCTCTTTTATATTTCAAATGCAAAACAAACACTGATTCTACGGCAGCACACAACGGATAGAAAAGCAACAATAGTCACTGTAATGAAATTAAAATGCAGCAGATGCGTTACAGAAAAGAAGCCACAGACACACAGCAAAGGGCATGGACAAGTGGCTTCGATGGCCAAGGTCTCCAGTCACAGTGTGACATTCATTCGTCCTATCATTTTTTTTCTGCACTAACCCCCTCTCTGTCTGAGACGGGGGCGTGTGAGTCACACAACCACACCTGGTTTTGGATTTTGACTTACTTTCTGCCTCGTGTCGAGTTATAACTCCCTCCGTATTTCTTCCGATTAAGGATGAGAGCAGCAATTTCTGGCACGTAGCGAGCAAACATGGCCTACATGCATGGAACAGAAAAAGAAAAGTGCATGCAAAGAGGGGTTCTGCTGTGACCAAAGCCACAGAGGCACCTGGAATACTTACTTTCTGCCATTTACCGCACTATAGGAACCACCATATTTCTTGCGGTTTCCTATTAACTCTATGATTTCAGGGACGTAGCTGGCAAACATGGCCTAAGGAGAAGATAGGAGACAGAAGCAGAGGCTAAAAAAGAGAGCGGAGAGACCAGTCCGAGTCTGGACTTTTTTTTTTTTTCCCCAACCTCTGAGATGCAGAAATTGATATGTGTTTGCTCCAAAAACAAAATAGTGTAGCTTGTTAATATGTTTTATTATTATTATTATTATTATTATTATTATTATTATTATTAAATAAAAAAAAACATTTCATTAATTAAAAATGTCCATTGTGCTTCTGAAAAAAATTTAAATTGAGGGGAAAATGGAATAATGGACAAAAGGCCCACTTTGGAGACACTCCACTGGTTTGGAGACAATTACAAAAAAAGTTTATTGTGCTGCCCATCTATTTTCTCTGACAGCACTAAAAAAAAAAAAAAAAAAAAAAAAAAAAAAAAAACATCATCTGAGAAAGAAGAAAAAAAACCTACATGCCATGTTTTGTCCAACAAACACTAATGCAGTGGCAAGTGGATTTGAATAGTCCAGCCTGATCGCCCACAGCTGCAAAGCACATTAAGACTCATTAGTGTGCTTCAAATGAGCTGGATGCACTTTGCAAGATTGCAACCTTGACAAAGTTCTGTTTTATCTCCACGCTGTGTGTGTTACTAGGGATCTTAATCCCAGAGTTGTCAGCCTGACCTCACGAAGAGAGTTGTAAGAAGTTCTTCACCTCTCTCTAGGGCCCTGATGAATTATGACATCTGCCTGATCAGATCTGACGGTTTACAACATTTCCATACTGAAGTCATTAATTGAACACCTGATATAAAGCAGAGCAGTGATTATTTCCAGCCCTCCTCAAAAACAAAAAGAAATAGCAGATTGCTATGGAAACTTCTGGACAGCTGGAACTTTCTGTGTCCAGTGAAAGAAATGAAGCACATCTGTCTTGCATTATGTCTATATAAGCTTCACATGAGATCTTCTGAATGCCTGTGCATGATCTATACCTTGATCTTGACTCTGTTAACCAGCTAAACACTAAGGCTGGGCAATATATAAATTGATTCTTGAATATTAATTTTTTTTTAACAGTTTCTATGAAAAAGTTTCAAAATGACATCATTAAAAAATTATTCACTGTAAAATGTGAATATAAGTTACCTTAAGGAGCTATTCCTACCTAATCTAACCCATTACTTTCCATAGTGTGACCAAATTTATTTGGGTTCAGTTTTGGTATTTTACTTCTTGCAATCAACCTACTCAGCCACAATAGCGGGTTAGTTCAAATAACGGTTTCTCTGATTGACGACAAAATATAATATTAATAATAATAATAAATTGTTAAATCCTGCAGAACATACACATCTAATCAGTGATATTTCTATGTGTATTTTCCAGTTTCCTCATCTGAAGTTACTCTGATGTAAATGCACTTATAAGAGTGTTTTTTGGCTGCTTTTGCTATGGTGACGCTCGAGCAGGACTATGGGCCATCCGACTGCCACTGTGTTTGTTGGAATTCGGGGAGGGAAACAGAAGGATGGGATCTCCTGAAACCGCAAAACTGTTTTAAGAGAATAGCAACAACATTATCGTCAAAATACATTTCTTTAAACACTAATTTAAATGCAATAAACGTAATGAGGGATAGTGTGAAACAGCATCTACAAAAATTTACAAAATGCTAGTACATTTCATATTAACTTGGACTGTAATGGTCAAACAAGGTAATGGATCTTAACGGCAGGGGAGTAAACATTACAAAGACAATGGACATATACAATATGGTAAAAACAGTGTTATAATTTGGGCTATCATGAAGACTGTGGTATGGTAAAAACAGTGTTGTAATTGTGGAAAGACGACAGTTATGAAAGTGTCAAATCACAGGAGTTTTGCATGATGTTTTACATGGTAGCTGTTTGCATTGGGGAAGGGGAGGGGTGCAGGAGTGCCAACAAGAGGAAAAGTGATTTTACCAGACCACCAAGAATGAAGAAGACCATGAAAAGGCGTCCAAGAGTGGTTCTTGCATAGACGTCTCCATATCCCACCGTGGACATAGTGACCATTAATAAGTACACACATTCCCAATATGAGAGCGGTTGAGAGTTTTGGAAGTTTTCCCATGGATCCCCTGAGTTTTCCACCTGTCAGGGAGAGCGAAGAACGAATCACTGGCATATCTAAACACGATCCTCTACAGCCATCTACTGTCCATACAGAAAATCACAAGGATGTATGGTGAGAAGAACCAAACTGAGGATTTAGTGGCGATCAGAGTCTCTGCTGCCATCTAGTGGCACAGATGTCCTCTGGTGCATCCTGATAAAAACAAAACAAAAAAAAACAAAAAAAACACGAAAAAGAACCACAAAACACCGAACCTTCAGATGAACTACAACACAAACCACATATGCCACAAAGGGACAGACGTGACGCTCGCTTAGGAGCTTTTTCCTCCCACGAATCTGCATGTGCACTCCTTTCTGTGTCATTTCTCCAGGGGCATGGGGAGAGAGGGGGGGCGTGTGTGTGTTTTTTCACTCACCAGATGAATGAATCCTGCAGCAGTGAGCCATGTGCTTATGAAGATGGAACACAGGTTCACCAGCTTGATGGAATTACTGTGAGAGACGAGAGTTACATCACACCTCTCAAAGTGAAACGCATCACACTGACGTACAGATCAATCAGTCATCTACTGAGCCCAACACACACACGAGTGATGCCTTGCCTTGACGCTGCTCGCTGGGAGTGAACACACAGGTTATCAGCAAACAAATCAGAAGACAGTGGGATCCCGAGGATGACCGACGCATATTGGAGCTGTTAAGTCTAAAGGAACGTTCACATTGGCTTCTACTCGAATGCGGTAGCTGTGCCACATTGGTGTGAATTCTGCACACAGATGAACTAAACTCAAATCATTTCCGATCACTGCAAATCACAGTCAATGTGAACGCCCCTTCTGTTGCAGCCAATGAGAGAAAATACCGTGGTGCAAATGTAACGTCCTGCTGACAGCTGTGTCAGTTCGGTGTGATATATCTAAGCAATTTCCCCCAACTGAAAAACAGATGGCAGCTAAAATAAATGAAACGTCCAGTGGTTTTACAACCACCGAGTTTGGTGCTGACTGCTTTTTCTCCAATTCCTTTCTGATTCATTGACATATTTACGAAATACCACTGAGGTGTCAGGAGGCGCTCATCTGTCATGTGTGTGACAGCCTGCTGGAGGAGGAATCAATCAGAGACCTGTCTGTTTCACACTCCTGCATTCATCAGGCTGGAAGGCGGCCCTGTTCTCTTACCTACAGCACACTAAATGCACACGTAAAACATTCTGCTCGAGCTACGAGCCCTGCAGACTTCTGGGTGAAAGCCGCAGAGGTGTGTGGTAAGCGATGGAAGGGACACCGGAGACTCCTAAGGAGCTGTAGAGACTGTGTGTGTTGATGCCAGAGAAGTGGAGCTTTTGAAACTGAGAGTGAGAGAGGTGCGTGATATGTTGTCAGCCTTACCTTGTTTTTAAGATATTCAAAAACTGTAAAATTTCTGAGAACTGTATCAATCTCAAAGCTCTTAGAAACCTCAGACCTGGAAGAGAAAAGAGAAAAGCAGACGAGAATCAATAAAAGGGATCAACTGTTATTAAAAGCAATCTGTGTGTTCAAAATGGAACACCAGATTACTGCATATTAGATTCTACATTCTATTTTTTAAAGACCCTATAATTGACAATATTTTGCACTGACAAGCTCGGTTTTCTTTCTTGCTCTGACAAATTTCAAACAAGATGTTTCTGTCAATGATTTGCTACTTGCTCAGTGTAATCGGTGACGAAAGGAGAGTCATTTGTATTTTTAAAAACTTACATCTTATATGGGTAACTGCTAAAAGTTTTTTGTTGTTTTGTTTTTTGGAACAAATTTTAGGACGATTGTTATGGAAAGTCAAAATAATAATAGTAATATTTAATAATACTAAGAATTTATGGGTCTTCAACAATAGTATGTGAAACAATGTAGTATGCAAGGAATGCAATGAGAAACATGTAAAACAGTAGTAACCTGCTTAAGTGGTCACTGTTATCATATTACACACATTTATTAACACAAATCAATTTAGTAATACTACTTTTTTTAAAATTCAGTGTTGTTAAATGACTAAATTTTAGTAGCTCAATCCAATAATGAGTCACAAATAAAAAGTCCATTTATTTTTCTAAAAGGGGATATATATTCCCTGCAGTGTACTCTATTTCAATACTGCACATTCTGGCAAATACAGAAGCTCATTTTGATATTTTCACAATTTTCATGACGAGCCTTTTTAAGCAAAACTACTTTACTAGCAAAAATATTGTTTCTTTCTCATCCTTGAAAATGTCTGAAATATGATCTGGACACGTACTTGACCTGGCTTGTGAGATTCAACTGTGTAATAAATAATGTTAATGTTACATTTTTTGGTTGTTATAAACTTGAATCAGATGTTAAGCATGTATTATTTGAACAATTTATTTGGGCTTAGAGAAAGAAGAGCCATGGAACAATCACATTTTTGTGTGTGTGAGATCAAGAGAGATGTAGGTGCTGAAATGAGTGCATCAGGAACCAGATTAGAAAACAATATCACCAGCTTCAGCAGACTTCTTTCATATACAGCGTTTTTCCTGCCTTCAGCCTCAAAAACATCATCTATTCAAAAACACACCATCTTAGCTTTGCTGCAATTCGTACAAATATGAATCAAAAAGGTTCCTGATGGGATTCACCAGTTTCTCTTTGCAGAAATATGTTTCTTGTAAGTTTGATGTTATCTTCAGCAATAGGAAACAAAAACTCTGCATTAAAACCCCCAAAAACATCTTACACACGGTAAACAAGTGAAAAATTATAACCACACAGTTTCTGCACATACAGTCTTAAACTTGATACAGAAAGGATGTCTTACCCCAGTTAGACAGTACATGGAGGCAGTAAAAAAGAGAGCTCTGGCTATCACTCTCTTTGACGTCTCCTATCTGGCCTGGGCCCAACTTCACACGGTAACCGTTTTGAAACAGGTCAGCACACGACTTTTTACGCCGTCGGCTCTCTTGAACGGTTTCTGTGACCAGAGCACCCCGTGGGCCCCGAAACACTAGCAGCTTGCTGGAGATCATGATTCTGTGATCCTACTCCTTTATAAGTTCAGAAACGCAGAATGTGATGTTTCCTCAGAACTTCAAAGATGTACAATCTCAGATGTACTTGATCAAAAAAATTTTATTTGCTCCAAGAGAAAGAAATAACGTTTTCGTAGGCATGAACGTCAGAATGCATCCAGAAGACTATTTAACAATACTAAAAACCCTTCAAGCCTAGAAAGTGACACCTGCCATTGGCTGAAAACCTTGACTGAAGCCACAATCTCTGACGTGTTTGGTCTGATCTTTTCATTATTAAACTCCCACGCATGTATCTTCCTTTTGACCCCTTCTCTGTTTTAGTGAGGTGACGGGATTTTGTATACACTGAAACCTTCTAGAGATTTAAAATGAAAAAGAAGGGGGAAAAAACAATCCTGAATTAATCACAGGGGCCGTACTAGCAGTGACATTTTCTCATGCTGTTTTTTTTTTTTTTTTTAACTGATAACTGCAATGCCATGAAGTAATACTGTTATGTTAGATTATGAAAGATAATACATTTCATAGCAATAATTGCTTTCTAAATTAAGTGCAGTAATCCTGCTGTTAAGCTCATCAGTATTCACTGTACTTCAAAGGTGTCTTCCTGATATTTTCATGCTGTTTTTCTTTCCTGCGTTCTCTTGCATCTGAGTTTTGGGTGAACGGAACGCTCCGGATGCAAAGACTGTTTTAAAAGTTGTCAACATTATGTTGCCTTCTAAGATAACTTGTTTTGACAGCATTCAAAGGCAGTGTCACATTTATCTTAAAGATTCTTTTTTTAAGCGAAGACAATGCCACAGTGTACTGCAACAAGCTCAGTGAAACAATCCAAGATGGCATTATAGACATTTACTTTAATTTCAAGTATCAATATAAACAGGTGAGTATAATTTAAAAAATATACTATTTTACACAATATGTGTGTGCCAAGTCATTCTACACATACTAATGTGAACCTCTATTGCAATCAATTATGAATCAACAAATCTACTGTGCGCTTTGCATGAGGAAAGCTATTTTCTGTCTGTTCTAAGTCACTTAAGAGGTTTCATTTCAATTAGGGTGCTGCCTAATAGTTTAGATGAACAAAATATTGAAACATATACTGATATTACAGTGCACACTAGGGCTCAAAGAGATTAAAAGAAACTTCTTGATTTAATGCTATATTCCCTGTTCATTAGGGCAAAACGACATTAAAAAAAAATTACATTTTCTGTTGAAAGCTGTTTTCTGTTGAAAGTTTTCTGTGAAAAGTGCTATACAAATAAATGTGAATTGGACTGAAATTTACAGTAATCTGTCAATGTACTGATATTGTAGTAGAATTGCAGACAGAAGAGAAAAAGAATAGGGAATGCCAGTGTTAGAGGCTCTCTCGTTTTTTTTTTTTGTTTTGTTTTGTTTTGTTTTAAAGAAAACAAGTATTTAGAAAAGAAAAAGAATAGAGCGTGCTAGAGGGTCAAAGGAAGATGGAAGAGATGTTTTTTGCCATTTCTTGAAGATGGCAAAGGACTCAGCTGTTCGAATAATAATAATAATAATAATAATAATAATGATTAATAATAATAATAATGATTTTGCTGCTATTATAAAAAATAAAGCAACACTAAGAATATCATCACATTAAGAGTTTTACAATCCTTTCTTGTCTTTGCACGTATGAGACTCAAGACAGACGCTGTTGAAATATCATGTAGTGAAATGCTTCGGTAAAAATATGTGACCATTTGAAAGTTTAGGGTGAGTATGATTTTTTCTTTTTAACAAATTAGTTCTATTTCAAATCTTCTTTCAAAAACATTTAAAAAATCTTACCCCAAACTTTACAATGGTAGTGTATATTATGTAAATATTGCTGTTTGTTACCAACATGTTATACATTATATATTGTACTGTATATTCTTCCTTGTGTTACATTTTTGTTAAATTAGAGTGTCATTTCTTTAATTACTTGTTTTCATTAATGTTTAATCTGCTTGGCAGCAATGGCTACTTGTTTGAGAAGATGATTTGTCTAAATAAAAGAAAAGCCCTAAGAAATAGCATAGCAGCACCATATCATCGCATCCAGCTACATTTTCGTATCTACATTATGCATCACTAATTTCCCATGAACCTTTGTTGAACCTGATGGCATGTTTCTGGCTCAGCAGCTGAGAGGCTGGAGGAACAGGATTCAGGAGAGTAGGCCAGCGCTGTGCACTGAAGCAGGCTTAATGGACGTGTAGAATAAACAGATACTCATTCAGACTATTTCATTCACATCTGCAGGCTCACAGACCAACAGCATGTCACGTGTGTTACAGTCACAAACCGCTGGTTCTTTTTTCTCAATCAGGGAATACTGAACATGTGTAAAGGGGGATAAAGGGCTGCCGGGATTACTCGCCACTCGTTTCTCCTAGAATGCATTTGTGCATGTACTGAAGCATGCCACGTGAGAGAGGGCTCTATATATGAAAGAGGCTTAAAGCATAAATTAGTTTCCTGTACTGATTTCTCTTCCTCTGGTCATGCGACTCATATTCCTAACTGAGAAGCCTCTAGTTTAATAAGTTCAGGCCATCCAGTTATGTGGCACAATACTGCTTCAAACCACCAGATGGCAGTGGGATGCAATATCCACAGTCAGGGATGAACTGGGACCACTGATGGTTTAAGAATCACCCACTGAAAACCTCATCAGTAAAAGAATACCTTTGATATGCATCCACTGATTACTTTTGTAGCATTGATTTATTAAAAACAAAACCCAAAAACACTTAAGTTGGTTTAATTGGAGTTCCTGAACATGAGTAATTCCCCTATGTGTATGTGTGTGGGTACCCCTCATTTTACAGCAATTTTTTTTTCATTCTTTTATTTATTTATTTTTAATAACTGTTTATTTTGTATCAATGCATGGTGTGTATATGTATTTGATATACATGTATATACATATTTCCCTTTGGTTGTTTGAAATGCTTTGTGATATTTTGTTGTTTTCTTGTAATAAATATTTGATCACAAAAAAAAAAAAAAAAAAAACAAACAAACAAAAAAAAAAACACTGAAAATGTTACCACTAGACTTAACACAAATATGTACTAAGCTTATAAGCATATGCAAATACTCAACTACTAGCATAACTATTATATAACTATTAGCAAATGCGACAGACTCGCATATAAAACATTTGATACATTGTAACTTCAAAACTTTAGGTAACAGCAAGACAGTTAGAGTACTTACACTACTTGAGGTCAACAAAATGTATTTTTTTTAAAGAAATTAATACTTTTATTCAGCAAGGATGAATTAAAGGAACTAAAAATGAATAAAAGGATTTCCATTTTAAATAAATGCTGTTCTTTTTAACTTTATATTCATCAAAAAATACTAAAAAAGTATCATTTTCCACACAAAAAATATGAAGCAGCACAACTGTTTTCAACATTTATAATAATAATAAATGTTTCTTGAGCATCAAACAAGCATATTAGAATGGTTTCTGAAGGATCATGTGACACTGAGGACAGATGCTGAAAATTCAGCTTTGAATAACAGGAATGAATTACATTTTAAAACATAATAAAACATGAAATGTAAAATTGTAATAACATTTCACAATATCACTGTATTTAATATATTTTTGATCAATAATTTTTATGAATAGAAGTATATATTTATCCTAATTTTAATTTAGAATTTTGATTTTATTTGATAGTCTCTAAATGGTTTTTAATGCCAAACTATACCACATGACATTCAAACTAAATCCCTTGTAGAAAAAAAAAAAAACAGAAAAGACTAATTACAGAACATCATTGAAGCGTAGCATTTTAATGGCCCTAAAAATAGCAATAAAATCCAGATTGAACCTAGGAATCTCCCTCTATACACGTACCTTCCATTAATATGCACAAGATCTCCTCACATAAGACACTGTGATTACCGCCTTCTCTTTTCAGACTGAAGAGCTTTTGGAAGAGGACTTTAGCTCACAAAACGTCTCCATTTCAGAGTCAAGTACCTGTTGTTAATTGATTGTAAGGATGAAGGAAGCTAGTATATTATAAACAGCCTCATGCTAATCCATATACAACCCCTGTGTTTGAAAAGACTCTCCTGGCCCGCTTCTAGAAGATTAATCTATTTCCCAGTAGAGGGTCTCTGCATACACTTCAAATTAATAGCATGTTCTCCACCGCTTTCATCAAGCTCTAATTTCCAGAAAAGGGAACCATATAGCAAAGGTTCACTTATGTGCCAGGGTCTTTGACAGTCCCTAAGCAGATTTAATTATAATCCATCCTATTTTTCTTAACCGGGTGGGACCTGGGGTCTAGAAAACAAGAGTTCACTTGGCTACATGCTGCATGTGTCACATGACACATCAATTTAAACCATTAAACGTTTAAACAATCAATTTATAAGCAGACATCTCAATGTACCAAATGTTTTACATTTAATAAAAACTATGTAAAAGCATAAAATAAAGTATCTGGCTATTTTTTTTTTTTGTCCTATACTGCAGGATATTTATCCTTAGTCTGGGAACCAAGGACCTGACAATTCCTGTTTATTAAAATGTTTGTTCTCTAAAAGCTCTTTTTTTCTGAAATTAATATACCTCTGATGTGCTGTAGATCATCATTATATAACATCGTTGTAGTCCCTTCATTCATGGCGCCGCACATGGCAGCTACTGTGCTTTGCTCTTCAGTGTTTGTACTATTTTTGTTCGTTTTTCCTGTTTTTTGTTTCTCAAACACCATCAGTTTTACTAGGGATGATCTGCTGAA
The DNA here is from genome assembly GCA_039654775.1 of Spinibarbus caldwelli. Taxonomy (NCBI): domain Eukaryota; kingdom Metazoa; phylum Chordata; class Actinopteri; order Cypriniformes; family Cyprinidae; genus Spinibarbus; species Spinibarbus caldwelli. The sequence continues at coordinate 23,065,222 of CM077243.1, forward strand.
CATTCGGCACAACACACCGCAAAATCTTTTACCGGTTTTTGATTATTTGGACGTTTTGCTGGACATTATAGTTGGCGGAGCCGTAGCTCTGGTCAAACGCTTCAGGACACGCAGATGGGGGAAGCGAGCCGGCGCGCTCGTGAAGCTCAGACAGCGCGGATTTAGAACGGCGTTGCCTAGCATCCATCTGGCGAATCTCCGCTCTCTACCCAACAAAACGGACGAACTCCTTCTGCTCTCCCGGACAAACAGGGACTTTTCAAACTCTGCTGCTCTGTGTTTCACGGAAACCTGGCTGAACGACGCCATACTGGACAGCGTGCTACATCTGCCTAACTTCCAGCTGATCAGAGCAGATCGCGACGCATAATCAACGGGGAAATCACGCGGAGGCGGGACGTGCTTTTACATCAATGAGAGGTGGTGTACAGATGTAACTGTGTTAAAGAAGATGTGCTGTTCTGATCTAGAAACGCTCTTCATTAACTGCAAACCTTTCTACTCGCCGTGGGAGTTTTGCTCGTTCATTCTCGTGAGTGTCTACATCCCTCCGCAAGCGCACGTGAGCTCAGCTTTACAGAAACTCGCTGATATGATCACAGAGACTGAGCAACAACACCCGGACTCTGTTTTAATCATTCTCGGGGACTTTAATAAAGCAAATCTCTCTCGCGAACTGCTTTGAAGCGTTTTTCAAATCTGAAAAACCTGTATTAAGAACTGTTAAAAGATGGTCTAATGAAACAGCGGGTTTTACAAGCCTGTTTCTCTCTTACTGATTGGACTGTTTTTGAAGCTGCCGCAAATGATCTGGACGAGCTCACAGAGACTGTAACATCTTATATCAGTTTCTGTGAGGATATGTGCATTCCTACCAAGACTCATCTAACTTACAACAACGACAAACCGTGGTTCACTGCAAAACTCAGACAGCTCCGTCAGGCCAAAGAAGATGCTTACAGAAAGGGGGATAAAGTCTTGTATAAACAGGCCAAATACACACTGGAAAAGGAGATCAGAGTGGCAAAGAGGAATTATTCCGGCAAGCTAAGGAAAAAATTCTCTTCCAGCGATTCTGCTTCAGTGTGGAAAGGTATGAAAGAAATCACCAGTTACAAGACACCATCCCCCAGCACTCTGGAGAATCAACACCTGGCAGACGATCTGAACGAGTTCTACTGCAGGTTTGAAAAAACACCTCACACCCGCCCTGAACACCTCTCCACACAACCATTCACACCTCCAGCAACCCCCCTCCCCCCCACACCTGCAATTCAGATCAGCGCAGGCCCAGACGGTGTGTCACCAGCCTGCCTAAAAATCTGTGCTGACCAGCTGCCCCCCATCTTCACACAGATCTTCAACAGATCACTGGAGCTGTGCGAAGTCCCCTCATGCTTCAAACGCTCCACCATCATCCCCGTCCCAAAGAAACCCAAAATTACTGGACTTAATGACTACAGACCTGTGGCTCTAATGTCTGTGGTCATGAAATCATTTTAAAGACTGGTTTTGGCTTATTTGAAGGCCTCCACTGGACCCTTACTGGACCCCCTGCAGTTTGCCTACAGAGCAAACAGGTCTGTAGATGATGGAGTCAACATGGGACTGCACTTCATCCTGCAGCATCTGGACAGACCAGGGACTTATGTTAGGATCCTGTTCGTAGACTTCAGCTCCGCTTTTAACTCCATCATCCCGGACACCCTTCAGAATAAACTAACTCAGCTCTCCGTCCCCACCTCCGTCTGTCAGTGGATCAACAACTTCCTGACAGACAGGCAGCAGCTAGTGAGGCTGGGAAAATACAGATCCAGCACCCGTACGATCAGCACTGGAGCTCCTCAGGGCTGTGTTCTCTCCCCACTGCTCTTCTCCCTGTACACTAACGATAGCACCTCTAAAGACCCCTCTGTCAAGCTCCTGAAGTTTGCAGACGACACCACACTGATCGGCCTCATCCAGGACGATGACGAGTCTGCTTACAGACAGGAGGTTAAGGAGCTGGCTGTCTGGTGCAGTCTTAAAAACCTGGAGCTCAACACACTCAAAACTGTGGAGATGATCGTGGACTTCAGGAGAAACCCCCCTGCTCTCCTCCCACTCACCATCATGAACAGCACTGTGACTGCAGTGGAGTCATTCAGATTCCTGGGCACCACAATTTGTCAGGACCTGAAGTGGGACAATCACATTGAGTCCATTGTGAAAAAGGCCCAGCAGAGGTTGTACTTCCTTCTGAGGAAGTTCAACATGCCACATGACTTGCTGAATCAGTTCTACTCCACCATCATTGAATCCGTTCTCTGCACTTCAATAACTGTCTGGTTCAGCTCAGCTACCAAATCTGACCTCAGAAGACTACAGAGGGTAGTCCGATCTGCTGAGTGAATCATTGGTACAACCCTCCCCACTCTCCAAGAACTGTACTTATCCAGAGTGAGCAAAAGGGCTGGCAAAATCACTCTGGACCCCTCACACCCAGCACACTCCCTCTTTGAACTGTTGCCGTCTGGTCGACGCTACAGAGCTCTGAACACCAGAACGACCAGACACAGGAACAGTTTCTTGCCTCAGGCAATCCATCTCATGAACACTTGACATTAAACGTGGAACACACAACACTATTATAAACTATTTATTCACCACACATACTTTTTTCATTTCAAATTTGCACATATCAGACCTGTACACCATAATTGTCTATATTATATATTGTGTTTTTTGCTATTTGTACATTGCCTATTTGTATATTTGTATATTATTCTTTTATTATCTGTGTCCTGTCCTGTTGCTGTCTTTCTGTTGCACTGTAGAGCTTCTGTCACTAAAACAAATTCCTCGTATGTGTAAACATACTTGGCCAATAAAGCTCATTCTGATTCTGATTCAGAGTTTGCTGAACTGATGTTGCTCTTTCATATACCGGCTGTTTCACAATCATTCATCGTGTCTGAGAATTTGTCCTTCTGTGCTGGGAGAGCGGTCTTTGGTCTTTGAGAGGCTTTTATTCTGCATGACAGTCCCATACCATGTCCCCAAAAGTACCAGGAGCACATTCATTCTGCGAAACGTATACAGTTACAGATGTAACTGTATAACTGTGTTAAAGAAGATATGCTGTTCAGATCTAGAAACGCTCTTCATTAACTGTAAACCTTTCTACTCGCCGCGGGAGTTTCACTCGTTCATTCTGGTGAGTGTTTACATTCCACCGGAAGTGCACGTGAGCTCAGCTCTACTGAAACTAGCTGATCTGATCACAGACACAGAACAACAACACCCAGACTCTGCTTTAATCATTCTCGGTGACTTTAATAAAGCAAATCTCTCCCGTGAACTGCCAAAATACAGACAGCATGTTACATGTCCCACCAGAGACAGTAATATACTGGATCACTGTTACACAACAAAGGATGCATATCACTCTGTTCCACGAGCAGCTTTAGGACTCTCTGATCACTGCCTGGTTCATCTTATACCAACCTACAGGCAGAAACTGAAATCTGTTAAACCTGTGGTAAAGACTGTAAAGAGATGGACCAACGAGACAGAGCGGGTTTTACAAGCCTGTCTCGACCTTACTGATTGGAGTGTTTTTGAGGCTGCTGCAAACGATCTAGACGGACTCACAGAGACTGTCACTTCATATATCAGTTTCTGTGAGGATTTGTGCATCCCTACCAGGACTCATTTAACCTACAACAATGACAAACCATGGTTCACTGCAAAACTCAGACAGCTCCGTCAGGCCAAAGAAGATGCTTACAGGAAGGGGGATAAAGTCTTGTATAAACAGGCCAAATACACACTGGAAAAAGAGATCAGAGTGGCAAAGAGGAATTATTCGGACAAAATAAGGATCCAATTCTCTTCCAGCGACTCAGCATCAGTGTGGAAAAGTCTGAAAGAGATAACAAACTACAAGACACCATCTCCCAGCACTGTGGAGAATCAACAACAGGCAGACGATCTGAATGAGTTCTACTGCAGGTTTGAAAAAACACCCCACACCCGCCCTGAACACCTCTCCACACAACCATTAACACCTCCAGCAAACCCCCTCTCCCCCACACCTGCAATTCAGATCAGCGAAGACGAGGTCCGCCAGGTCTTCCGGAAGCAGAAAAGGAAAAAAGCACCAGGCCCAGATTGTGTGACACCAGCCTGTCTGAAATCCTGTGCTGACCAGCTGGCCCCCATCTTCACACAGATCTTCAACAGATCACTGGAGCTGTGCGAAGTCCCTTCATGCTTCAAACTCTCCACCATCATCCCCATCCCAAAGAAATCCAAAATTACAGGGCTAAATGACTACAGACCTGTGGCTCTAACGTCTGTGGTCATGAAGTCATTTGAAAAACTGGTGCTGGCCCACCTGAAGGACATCACTGGATCCTCTTCAGTTTGCCTACAGAGCAAACAGGTCTGTGGACGATGCAGTCAACATGGGACTGCATTATGTTCTGCAACATCTAGACAGACCAGGGCCTTATGTGAGGATCCTGTTTGTGGACTTCAGCTCAGCCTTTAACACTATCATTCCAAACCGCCTCCTGCCCAAACTAACTCAGCTCTCCGTGCCCACCTCCATCTGTCAGTGGATCAACAGCTTCCTGACAGACAGGCAGCAGCAAGTGAGGCTAGGCAAATTCTCATCCAGCACCCGCACCATCAGGACTGGCGCCCCCCAGGGTTGCGTCCTCTCCCCACTGCTCTTCTCCCTGTACACCCCTCTGTCAAGCTCCTGAAGTTTGCAGACGACACCACACTGATTGGCCTCATCCAGGACGGTGACGAGTCTGCTTACAGACAGGAGGTTAAGGAGCTGGCTGTCTGGTGCAGTCTTAAAAACCTGGAGCTGAACACGCTCAAAACTGTGGAGATGATCGTGGACTTCAGGAGAAACCCCCCTGCACTCCTCCCACTCACTGTCATGAACAGCACTGTGACTACAGTGGAGTCATTTAGGTTCCTGGGCACCACCATCTCTCAGGACCTGAAGTGGGACATTCACATAGACTCCATTGTGAAAAAGGCCCAGCAGAGGCTGTACTTCCTTCGCCAGCTGCGGAAGTTCAACCTGCCACAGGAGCTGCTGAAACAGTTCTACTCCGCCATCATTGAATCCATCCTCTGCACTTCAATAACTGTCTGGTTCAGCTCAGCTACCAAATCTGACCTCAGAAGACTACAGAGGGTAGTCCGGACTGCTGAGCGAATCATTGGTACAACCCTCCCCACTCTCCAAGAACTGTACTTATCCAGAGTGAGCAAAAGGGCTGGCAAAATCACTCTGGACCCCTCACATCCAGCACACTCCCTCTTTGAACTGTTGCCGTCTGGTCGACGCTACAGAGCTCTGAGCACCAGAACGACCAGACACAGGAACAGTTTCTTCCCTCAGGCAATCCATCTCATGAACACTTGACAATAATAACACACACTATTTATACACTTATTTATCTAACACACATACTTGGCCTACATTTCAATTTGCACATAATATACCTGTACATACAAAACTGTCTACTGTTATATACCTGTACATATAATTGTCAATTTGTATATTGTTATTCCTTATTTACTTGTTGCACTGGGGAATGAATAATTAATAAGTTAGAGTTTTTGGCTGTTTTGCTGCTGTATTTACACTGTTTTACCATTGCTTTCATTGTTAGGTTTAGTAACTTGTGATTTTGTTACAGCTGGAGTTCATTTTCTATTTAAAATGACACATTTATACTCAAAAATGATCCACAGAATGTTACCGCCATTGTGAATTGTGTATCAGGTATTGAAGTCTCTGTCTTCGGCTGAGTGCTGCATTACTAGTTATGTCGATATGGTATCTGCATGATATCTATTGTATTATTTACTTAGATATTTATGAGAAACACATACTTTAAAAGCATGGTTTAATTCACTGCTATATTGAGTAAAATCAAAGTCAAGTAAGCTTTGACTAAGTAAAAATTACTAAAACTTTTATTGGCCAAGCTTAAGTTACTTAATTTCTTTGTTAAATTTACTTAACTTTGGGAAGTCGATTTTACTTAATTCTGTATGTGAAATTAAATATAATTATGTAATATTTACTTTATTTCTTTATGAAAGTTCAATTAAGTAAGCAGATTTTACTCAACAATAACAGGTAAATTGTACAGAGCAGTAGCAGTAAAATTGACTTGACTAAATGTTAGTGCAAATTGAAGATTGAGCATTTTCAGTCTGTACATTTCTAGTTCAGACAGTCTGTACAAAAAGTCACATGAATGTCACACATTTGATTAGTCACAAATTGCAAGTACATTACCATTAAAAAGTGTTTTTTTTTTTTTTTTAATAATAAGTGTCTTATGCTCACTAAGCCTGCATTTATTTGATCAAAATACAGTGAAAAGAGCAATATTGTTAAATGTTAATACAATAACTGTGATCTATTTTAATATACTTTAAAAAGTATTTTATTTCTGTGGTGGCAAAGCTGAATTTTCAAAAGGAATTACTCCAGTTTTCAGTCAAAAGAACAGCATTTATTTAAAATATATATCTTTTGTAAGATTATAAATGTCTTCACTGCAACTTTTAAAGCAACCTTACTGAATGCAAGTGTTAATTTCTTTCAAACTAAAATTTTACTGACCCTAAACTTTTGAATAGTAGTGTACAATATATAGTGCCTTTAAAGTTCAGCATAATTAAGACTTACATCTTATCCAAATCTCAGTTATTTTCATCATCACGTTTGATGTTTCACCACTCACCCAGTTGGTTTCATCAGCTGGACTAATGTCAAGACTAAAAGTCTTCAGACTAAAATTCTACATCCTGTAATGTTTTAATCATGATGCTTCTCCGAGCATCAGGTGAGTCAACACTCAGTAGATGGCAACGCCTGAAACTGTGGCCATCTGTGAAATGACATCTGTGAAATTAAGGAACACACTCTGATTACAAAATTGGTCCGTCTCCAAGCCATTATACTCCTAATGGTTTGAAGCTTTTAACGAGTTTAGTGCTGAAACTTTCTCAGCATTTGTACTGCACAGGAAAGTGAGTGATTGTTTACATATGCCGCTCAGCCAAACAGCTGTTATTAGGCGGATGATGATAGCAGCTTTTATTTGATTTTCATTTACTGGCTTGGTAGGGAGAACACCATTTAAATTACAGATTTTTTGATGAACTGCTGCTTTTCTAATGCATTATTCAAACAGCACCATTGCTGAAGATGACAGTTTTCTAAAGTCGGCTACTGAAGTGCTAAATTATTAACTAGTGTTTTTTGATGTGTTTAAGGAAGGACGGCATTCTTTTTACAGTTGTTTTGGAAAGCACTAATGGCACAGGTGGTGTAACAGTTATGAACAATTGTTTTTATATTAACTGTACATACTGTAAGCTAAAGCAGACCTGCTTTCCTTTGGCAACAGGATACACACGCACACACACACCAGTTGCTTTACACAACAGTCGTGTCTCACCTGTCGCTCACCCTAACTTTGACAAAAACATGTTGTGATGGGAAATCATTACCATCAGACTGAGGGTGCTTTCTCAAAAGTGAGCCTTTTACAGGAACATACACTTCCCCTTTCCCAAACCTCACCCTTCCGTAACATCCCAAAGCAGTCCAGTTTAGATAAGCAAAACCTAAAAAGCTTGTTTAGGCTGGTTTATGTTTATCATTGTGTCTCTTGCAAGGTTAAGAAACCTGGTGGACACCAGCATCCACAACCCAAAATGCGTAACCAGTATGTTCAAACCAAGGATAGTAGCTATAACTATGAAGTTTTAATAATATTTTATTAAATTTTATGAGAATAGAGAAATCCATAACTATAATGACACTGAGGAATGACTTGGTGTGAATGGGCCTGTTTAACAATTAAAGCTTAAATCATCTCACGTTCCTGCCATCCTTCCCAGCTCTTCTTCACCTAAGCCCCACTGTCATCTTTGCAGTTTGTCTAGTTTCTAGGCCATGACATTTCGTAGATATTCTTGGGTTTCCCGCAACAGAGAGTGACAACAAACCATGGCAGCTTGGTTTAATAATCATAAAATCTCCTGTTCAAACATTTGCCCTTGTTTCATCATCAGTTTAGCCTTTATTTCATCTAGCCGTGGTTAGAGCTGTTCCTGTGACCGCTGCCCTGAGCTGCAGGGACTGACAGGAGGGTCAGGAGAAAAAGCGAATGAAGAGAGTGTTTGGAGACGTACCCAGCCAGCTCCTGTTCAGATACACTGACACAAACACGGGCGGTACTGTGAAGAAGTCCACCACTGAGTTCACCTCCAACCAGAACCACAGCTTATCATTGGCTGCTATGAACTGGAAGATGATGAAAAGAAAAATACATATTGCATCATTTTAAAGGGGATCACATTTTAGTAAGAAGAATGAACAATTAAGATGAATGAACATTAGAATGAACCTTAAAAGTTTTTGGGCCAAAATATAATATTGAGTGTACAGAATGTGGTAAACAGTTGTTGAATATGAAAGTTAAATATATGTACTTACACGCAGACCAAAGTAGAGTAAGAAGAACACGTTGAATGCCATGTCAATTTGTAATGTGAAGTCTTTGTAGAAATTCTGACAGGATTCTATAGGACTACAGAGAAAGAAAAAGAAATAAATGTTAATTTAATAGAAAACAACTTCATTCAACCTGGTCTCATGACGAAAACGTACCTCTGGGAACTTTTTCGCAAGATGCGAAATACGTACCACCATGTACGTTTTGTGACATATTCGATGTGAAATGTCCACTGGGTAGCGCTAAAAGTGTGTTAATTTTTTTCTCCCTGGAACAGATGAACGTATCCACCTTATTCTTCTACGCGGAAGTAAGCTGTTTTCTGTGAATGTTCGAGAATTCCAGTTCATAAGAGAAATAACGAGAAGAATAAGAAAGTGCAGTAAACGGTAAAACTGCTTGCACTACAAGCCAGTGTGTTCATAATTAAGATAATACATTAAAATAATATGGTAAGTCTTACCAATTTGCAATATCAAGCAGCAAAATGAGTGGTTTTGTACAGCTAAAAATAGCTGGAAGTGGATGACACCGGAAGCCAGACATTAAATTTAAAAATGGCCGCGTCCGCTCTAACGGAAAAAATAAGGTGGATACACCGTGTGCCAAATTATTAGGCAAGTTGATATTCTGGTCATATATTTTTCCAAGAACATTTTACCAATTCCAAACCACATCAATCTTAATATCTACTACTGACTTTGTATTTAATCATTTATAAGTGATATACAATTCTCCATGAAGGCTGGAAGTCAAAAACTCCTTATATTCAGGTGTGCCAAATTATTAGGCAGGTTTTCTTTTACAGACAAAATGAGCCTAAAAAAGAGATTTAACTCAGACTTAAAGTCAAAAATTATTAAATGTCCATGAGGATGCAATACTAATGCAATAACAGAATTTGCAAAGTTAGGGCATAACCACTGGGCAGTGAAATGCTCATTGGGTCAGCAGAGTCAGAAAAAACAGGTGGAGAAGAAAAGACACATGTTAACTGCAAAAGAATTAAGAATTAAGCTGAAGAATTAGGTGAGAAATCTTCAGGAACCATTTAGTCTCCAGCGCCACCATTTTCCAGAACTGCAACCTTCCTGGAGTCTCCACAAGTGCAATGTGTCAGGTTCTCAGAGACTTTGCTTGGGTAAAAAATCCTAAAAAATGACCCTCACTTAAGAATAAGAATAACATGCTGAAGTGTTGTGAAATACATTAAGATTGATTTTTCATAGGCTTTATGGACAGATAAGTTCTGAGTGACTCTTGAAGGACCAGCACCACATCCTCTTGTACCACTGTTTGAAGAATTGATCTTCCAGAATCTGGCAGTACGTTTTAGGAGCTCATTTTTAGTCCATTTCCTATCCTGAAAAGTCTGTCTTGCAGAGATTGACTAAAATGAGCTCCTTAAAACGTACTGCCAGATTCTGGAAGATAAATTCTTCCTGGACAATTATATATTACTTATAATACTGTCATAATGTAATGTTAATGGTCCTATAACAGGCTTAACTTTCTTCATGCAAAATATGTGTTTTCTTTTCTTCTGATTTTAAAGTGACATTTAACCTAGGCTTATTTTTAGTGAAATACAAAATGAACAAACTTGCCTTTTTAAAGATTTTATTTTTCTGCATCATTTTCCAGACTATATATTTAGATATATAAATGTCTTGTAGACCCTACATAAAAGTCCACATGTAGAATACAATATTCATTTGCATTACAATTATATTCAAACCTCAGATACAATAATTTATTTACATAGTGTGTTATTTGTACTTTTGGTTATATCTATATACACTAGTTCTGTACAATGACCAAAAAAGTAATCAAATCTAATTTAATAACATTTTTTGACGTTCAAGTGTTTTGAATCAGTACATACTGAAAACACAAAATAGTTTATAACTGTTACAATTATTCACAGGAAAACACAAATGTGTATTATAATTATCTTGAGTGAATTATAATGCATTAAAATACCTTTTTAAAAATATATATCTCAATGAATCATAGCAAGTGTTCAAAACCGCTTTTCAAAACCAAAAAAATATTTCTCCCTCTGATATGAGACGACAGTCACGACATCAGGAAAAGCCGACTCCATGATTCAGGACAGTCTTAAAGCACTGGGTGCCTTTATCCATTAGTAAAAATCTTAAAATACATAAAAGCATTGCTGAATTATTTAATACATCTGGGATGGTTAAATGAAATACAGGTACATCTCAAAAAAAAGTTCATTATTTTTTTGTACCTTATTTCAAAAAGTGAAACTTTCATATATTCTAGATTACTTACATGTAAAGTAAAACATTTAAAAAGTTTTTTTTTTTTTGTTTTAATTTTGATGATTAGAGCTTACAGCTCATGAAAGTAAAAAATCCAGTATCTCAAAATATTAGAATATTTACATTTGAGTTTCATTAAATGACCCTCCCTACAGTATAAATTTCGGGTATCTCTTGTTCTTTGAAGCCACAATAATGGGGAAGACTGCTGACTTGGCAATGGTCCAGAAGACAATCACTGACACCCTCCACAAAGAGGGTAAGTCAGAGAAGGTCATTACTGAAAGGGGTGGCTGTTCACAGAGTGCTGTATCAAAGCATATTAAATGCAAAGTTGACTGGAAGGAAGAAATTGGGTAGGAAAAGGTGCACAAACAACATGGATGACCTCAAGCTTGAGAATACTGTCAAGCAAAGCTGATTCAAACACTTAAGAGCTTCACAAGGAGTGGACTGAAGCTGGAGTCAGTGCATCAAGAGTCCCCACGCTCAGACGTCTTCAGGAAAAGGGCTACCAAGAAACATCTGAAACAGAAACAATGTCAGAAGCATTTTACGTGGGCTAAGGAGGAAAAGAACTGAACTGTTGCTCAGTGGTCCAAAGTCCTCTTTTCAGATAAAAGTAAATTTTGCATTTCATTTGGAAAACAAGGTCTGAAGTCTGGAGGAAGTCTGGAGGAAGACTGGAGGAAGACTGGAGGAAGACTGCAGAGGCACAGAATCCAAGCTGCTTGAAGTCCAGTGTGAAGTTTCCACAGTCTGTGATGATTTGGGGAGCCGTGCCATCTGCTGGTGTTGGTCCATTGTGTTTCATCAAGTCCAAAGTCAATACAGCCATCTACCAGGAGATTTTGGAGCACTTTATGCTTCCATCTGCTGACAAGCTTTATGGAGATGCTGATTTCCTTTTCCAGCAGGACTTTAGCACCTGCCCACAGTGCCAAAACCACTTCCAAGTGGTTTGCTGACCATGATATTACTGTGCTTGATTGGTCAGCCAACATGCCTGACCTGAACCTCATATGGAATCTATGGGATATTTTCAAGAGAAAGATGAAAAACAGTGGATCCAACAATAAAGACGAGCTGAAGGCTCAATAGTGCCTCAGCAGTGCCACAGGCTGATCGCTTCCATGCCACACCTCACTGATGCTGAAGTCTGTGCTAGAAGCAAGTAATTTGCTGTAATTTGCCAAGTATTGAGTGCATAAATGAACATACTTTAAAGAACTTGAACTTTTCTGTTTTGCAAATCCTTTTTTTGATTGATCTTAGGAAATATTCTAATATTTTGAGATACTGGATTTTTGACTTTCATAAGCTGTAAGCGCTAATCATCAAAATTAAAAAAAAAAAACTTTTGAAATGTTTTACTTTACATGTAATGAATCTAGAATATATTAAAGTTTCACTTTTTGAAATAAGGTACAAAAAATAATGAACTTTTTCATGATATTCTAATTTTCAGAGATGTACCTGTATTGAATGATTTAATTAATTAAAAGGCTTAATTTCATAAGCCAGAAGCCTTTGAGCTGAGGGTAATGTGGTTCTGCCCTTTCACTGACATTATCATTGATCTCATGTAGGAAGTTATTTAGAGACCAGCCCTTGAATTCACCAGACATAATTAATATGAAAACTAAAGACAAAACTGCTGAAATACGGCAAAGAAGCCCATAATGCAAGCTTAAGAGAGCTTTCTATCAAGTTACAATTAGCCATGTCTCAAAATGCACGACCGTCAACACGTGTACGCTGTGAAACACAAAGCGTCTGATCTTTGAGCTCAATGTCACTTCACACTCCGCAATTACAAGAGATCTCCTGACGAGGCATCCATGCAGAAAGTATCCCTGCTCAGAAATCTTTAACAGCTTCCTCCTTACGTCACCTTAAGGCCTCAATGTCATTCTCCAGCTAGATCCTTGACAGCCTGGGCCTTAAAACGACACTTTCCCAGGCCCTTATAAAGTTGTGAGCTGCTCTGAGGTCAGCTGAGAGCATGCTATGCCAACTAATGATGGGGTAAACAGCGCTTAGGTGCAACTGAGCTTTTAACTTACACTAGGTGGCCTCAGCTCCTAATCGAGCTCCTGTGGAGGATGTACAGCAATGTCAGTGAGCACAGATCTATGCCACCCTGAGGGATGCACGCAATGGGCTATTTCAGGCCCGCTATGTTTCTTCTTCATCATCTTTTACAAAGAAGTGCCACTGTGGCACTCATTGATACAGGGTACAGAAATGAATGCATATCCTGAAAACCGCCCTGGGACGGTTGTCCCATGTGCTTATAGGCCCAACATCCCATTATGTGATAAACAATCAACACCATTAATCACTAGCAGTGCACTAGAGCTCTGTGTAAGGCAAGACACTACAAAAATAGTATTTTTTCATGCACTTGTCAATTGAGATTTTGCGCTATTTGGCTTTTCTTAAATATTTTCTTTTTTTTTCAGACTATTAGAATATTTCTTTGAGTTGAGTATTTTCTTAGCCAGAAATCTGCACTAACACCCAAAATTAAAATTACTTTTTTATTTCTATCTATATACTGAAGGTTTTGTTCATATATCATTCATTATTTTATTTTATTTTATTTTATTTTTTTATGGCTGCTGATAGTATTTTCTGATTTCTGGAGTGATGATGTTTGATAATTAAAAATCCTTTTTGTAAAACCCTTTGAAAAAGTCAACAAAATGAAACAAGAACTGGCTTTATCCAATGTTCAGACTTCTGTTCTGGAAATGTATGCAAATTTGTCCATATTTAATTAGCTAATGCCTCATATGCATATTCAAACATAACATTTCAGAAGACTTAATACAAAGATGCTTGCAATTCTTAAACTGAGGAAGCATGGTCATTTCTATATTTTTTGTCTTGCCTTAAAGAGAACAAAAATGAAGGTGAAGGCGAAAGAAAAAAGGGTGATAGTTTGAATGGGTGAGCCGTCTGAGTCATGAACCGCTACAGGAACCTGGATGGCGATGGGGCGGCACACAGAAGGTCTAGGTTAATACAACAGTGACTGATTTAGGCCAAGGCACCATTTCTAAAATAAGAGTGATTTAGCACCTGCAAGGGCAACGGACAGCTAAAACCTCAGTCGGAGGTCTAAAAATAGCCTTTCTGTTTTAATTCCTTCCTGAGGTGCTCTCTGCATGTGCTTCTAAAATAAGAAAACAGACAAAGCAATGCCCCTGTGTTTTCTTTCTCTTAATGAAAACAGGAGGAAGTGAAAGCTCTAGACGAGAGACTAAAATTTGTTTAGGAGCTGAGGTTGATATTTGCAGCGATAGTCATGGCAGAGTGTTCAAACAATCCTCTGTTCAAGCTGAAGAAATGCACAGAGGACGAGCTAATCTTCAAAGAAACATGCTGAATATTTTTGAGAATTTCCATCAGGTTCTATCAAATACAAATAAACACGAAGCAACCGGTGCTGCAAAGCCAGCCTCCCACATACAGTACAGAACTCAATTCACACAAAAATGAATGGCAAGATAAAGAGAGGCATGTGAACTGAAACGGCATCTCTTATCTGTTTATTGATTAAGCCCCTTCAAAAAGAGGTCATGCTGGACTGAGCTTTTTAAACTGCTTTCCTGCCCTCTGCAAGAACTCAGTGCGATTACCTCTGGAAAACACAGACCCCATCAAAGCTTTTCTCTCAGTGATAAGACCCTATTACTGCAAAAAGCTGCAGAGTCAGAACTGGGCAAACCTCCATTCATATGTAAAAACAGGTGCATCTCAGTAAATTAGAATGTCATGGAAAAGTTCATTTATTTCAGTAATTCAACTCAAATTGTGAAACTCTTGTATTAAATAAATTCTGTGCACACAGACTGAAGTAGTTTAAGTCTTTGGTTCTTTTAATTGTGATGATTTTGGTTCACATTTAACAAAAACCCACCAATTCACTATCTCAACAAATTAGAATATGGTTACATGCCAATCAGCTAATCAACTCAAAACACCTGCAAAGTTTTCCTGAGCCTTCAAAATGGTCTCTCAGTTTGGTTCATTAGGCTACACAATCATGGGGAAGACTGCTGATCTGACAGTTGTCCAGAAGACAATCATTGACACCCTTCACAAGGAGGGTAAGCCACAAACATTCATTGCCAAAGAAGCTGGCTGTTCACAGAGTGCTGTATCCAAGCATGTTAACAGAAAGTTAAAGGAAAAAGTGTGGAAGAAAAAGATGCACAACCAACCGAGAGAACCACAGCCTTATGAAGATTGTCAAGCAAAATCGATTCAAGAATTTTGGTGAACTTCACAAGGAATGGACTGAGGCTGGGGTCAAGGCATCAAGAGCCACCACACACAGACGTGTCAAGGAATTTGGCTACAGTTGTCGTATTCCTCTTGTTAAGCCACTCCTGAACCACAGACAATGTCAGAGGCGTCTTACCTGGGCTAAGGAGAAGAAGAACCGGACTGTTGCCCAGTGGTCCAAAGTCTTCTTTTCAGATGAGAGCAAGTTTTGTATTTCATTTGGAAACCAAGGTCCTAGAGTCTGGAGGAAGGGTGGAGAAGCTCATAGCCCAAGTTACTTGAAGTCCAGTGTTAAGTTTCCACAGTCTGTGATGATTTGGGGTGCAATGTCATCTGCTGGTGTTGGTCCATTGTGTTTTTTGAAAACCAAAGTCACTGCACCCATTTACCAAGAAATTTTGGAGCACTTCATGCTTCCTTCTGCTGACCAGCTTTTTAAAGATGTTGATTTCATTTTCCAGCAGGATTTGGCACCTGCCCACACTGCCAAAAGCACCAAAAGTTGGTTAAATGACCATGGTGTTTGTGTGCTTGACTGGCCAGCAAACTCACCAGACCTGAACCCCATAGAGAAATGAGAAACAAGAGACCAAAAAAAAAATGCAGATGAGCTGAAGGCCACTGTCAAAGAAACCTGGGCTTCCATACCACCTCAGCAGTGCCACAAACTGATCACCTCCATGCCACGCTGAATTGAGGCAGTAATTAAAGCAAAAGGAGCCCCTACCAAGTATTGAGTACATATACAGTAAATGAACATACTTTCCAGAAGGCCGACAATTCACTAAAAATGTTCTTTTTTTTTTTATTATTATTATTGGTCTTATGAAGTATTCTAATTTATTGAGATACACCTGTATATGACACTGGCAATGTGGCCTCCTCAGCAGAGACAGAGCGCTTGAAGAATCTTTTAGTAATTTTCAACATAATGACAAGACAGAGAAATATAGCTCAAATGATTAGCCTATTCAAAAACTAAATTTCATTACAACAATAAATTTTATTTATCTTTTATTTCAAATGGTAAATATTAAATATAAAGCATTATAAAAATCAAAATATTAGTTTAAATTTAATATATAAAATATAAACCAAAATAAAAATAGAATAAATAAAAAAAAAATCTATTAACTATTTAATCAATGAAACAAATCATTGAATCAGAGCTATGAAATGATTCACAGCACTGATTCAAATCTTCAGTTTTCGCTACTGATCAATATTAAAACATCTGTCTTAATGTGTTCATACTTACAAGTCATAAGACAAGGAAAGATAAGTAGACTGATGACACATTCTGTACTGTGTCATTATTGTGTCAAAGAATTCATTATGAACAGAGCATGAATATTCAAAATGTAACCCATATCTGAGATCTTAAGGTGAGAAATCTTAAAAGATAATTAATATTTCATCAGCTGCTGTAATGCATTATTAGAGGTGTATATGACATTGAATCCTGACACTGAATATCAGACACAGGCATGTGTCACAGTCTTGGAGAACATGACCTGCCAATGTCTCTCTTTCTCCTCCTCCTCTCTCTCTAAAGAACAGGCTGCTGGTGTGTGGGAGATTTTCAAAGCGTAGGGACGCTGCACTAGAATTAAACGGGGTGGATTATTCATCCCTGCAATGCAGTGCCAGGATGTTTATTTCTGTGGCTTCTCAGTGAACAGGCCATGTATTTCCCTGCCCTTTTTACAGCATAGTGTCCTAAAGCTTTTCCAGGTTAATACAGCTCAGCCTAAAAGCTGTATGTAGAAGCATCCATTCATCTAACCAGCTTCAAAAGTAAGTCATATTTCTGACCTCACTGCATTAATAATTCATTAAACCATGTCTTTTTGCTCCTTAATCAGTGCTGGGATTGAGCATTCAGTACTATTAATCTCTGGCATTGCAATATGTAACTGCGCTAGAGCACTGATCACCCAAAATGTCATAAGTGGGACACAAAATAAAGGCAACCCTTGAAGGAGAGCTTCCCCTGTTGTTGCCCTACATATTTCTTGCTTCATTGTTCAGCCCTAAAAAAGACACTGTGGCCTAGGGGGAAAAGTACAGACTGTTCCCATTAAAAATATGACAATGAAACTACAATGTTAAGCAGTTTTTTAACAAAACTACAACACAGTACTAATATATGATGTATTTTTCCTTGATCTTCACGTAAATGTACTGAACTAAAGCAAGATGGTACTTCCCCGTGCAAAACTCACCTTCATGATGCTATGGGTGCCAGGGCATTATTTGGTTTCTAAGGTCTTCTGAGTGTTTGTTAGCCCATTGCTAGTTGGTTGCTAGAATGATTTAATGTGCTAAAGCTTAAAGGGATAGTTCACCCAAAAATGAAAATTCTGCCATTAATTACTCACCCTCCTGTCGTTTTGTTCATCTTCAGAACACAAATTAAGATATTCTTAATGAAATCCGAGAGCTTTCTGACCCTGTATAGACAGAAAGGTAGTAAGGACGTCGTTAAAGTAGATCATGTGACATCAGTGGTTCAACCGTAATTTTATGAAGCTACGAGAATACTTTTTGTGCGCAAAGAAAAAAAAAACAACGTTCTGACGTAGAACAGCCATCTCTCTTAGTTCATCATCTGTATATTTTGGTTCAAATAAGTAAGGCTGGGCAAAAAATTGCAAGTCATCCTCTCTGTCGAAATCTTCAGGCATATTTACAAAGACTTGCGTCTTTGCCTGTAAACAAGGCACAGCCCATGCGTGTTCTATGTCAGAACAGCGACTCCTGCGTCAGCAGCACCACACGCATGCGTCGTGTTACTCTCGTGAACGTGCGGCTGAGACTGACACAGAAGAGAAGAAATTGTTGAATAAAGTCGTTATTTTTGTTTTCTTTGCGCAAAAAGTACTCGTAACTTCATAAAATTACGGTTGAACAACATGGACTATTTTAATGATGTCCTTACTACCTTTCTGGGCCTTGAATATGGTAGTTCCATTGCTGTCTATGCAGGGTTGGAAAGCTTTTTTCATTAAAAATTTTTGTTCAAAAATTACTATTGGGAACGACTATCCCTTTAATACTTTTGCCCCTAAGTATACAATTGAGCAGTAATAAAAGTGAAGCTTGCCATAGCAAATTCCACTAATAATGCAAGGGCAACAGGCACAGACATTGTGCTATACAGTAGGTTCATTACAACTGGCTTCTTTCAGCACAGTCATGCAACAAAAAACTCTTTTCACTCCTCAACTGCGGTTCAGTTCGACCAAAAGAAATAGTGTCCTGAAAAGTGACTCCTTAAACAAAAGGAGGATTATCCAGAGAAACTCAGGGGAGGGTGGTCACTGGCCACTAGAGTGAGCTGTGCATCCACAATGTTGAGTGAAGTGCCCCCCTAAAAGCCAGACGTGTGCACTGAGGCGATGAAAAAAGACCCACCACCACCCCTGGCTGCAATTGCTGCTTTCACCCTTCATCAAATTTTGAGTTACCTTAGGGAGTAACCATCAGCTCAGAATCACTCAAAATGTCCCACTTTAGATGTCTACTGATGGCTTTTTTAACAGACGATTAAGTTGTCTATTTGAGAGATGCATTCAATGTGCCACTGTTCCCTGTTTACATGTGTGAGAGGCCAAATCAAGAGAAAGACGTGTGGTTTGTTCCATAGACATATATAGACACCCCTATTCGACCGCTCCAGGCACGTAGATGCGGCCGCTATCTTGGAACGGTCCTTGGACGTCATTCACCATACTGTAGGTTCTCACAGAGCCACTGGGTTCACAGACCATCGGCTGTGCAGGATTGTGGCATCTTTCAAATATTCAGTGATTACTATGGTGAATGACGTCAAGTGGACCGCTACAATATGGCGGACAGCTTACATATAGCGGCCCATAGAAACAGTCGCTAATGAGGCATCTATGTATATATATCTATGGTTTGTTCCAGACATTCTTGAACAGTTGTGATAATTAGCAGCGTAAATGAGTCGTAAGAGTTGTCAGCAGATGATCCATTATCGAGACCATTAACGCTGGAGTCACGCGGTACGGCAGGTCAAATGTGGAGCTCGCGAGGGTGATAACCTGCGTGTCAGTTGCACACATCTCTCTCCAGTGAGGACAGCGGCAGAGGAGTTTTCAGCTGCCAGGACTTCAGGCGGTAACTCTAGAGCCAAACGCGATGTAGATCATTAAGAGCACATCACAGCACCCACCACCGATGTCACAACCTGATCTGGAACTGAACCGGGTGGGAAAGACACAGAATACTAACAAAATACTCACACGCACACATGCACCAATGAGTTCAAAAATTCTATCTACAACAGGGGTCTTCAACGGGGGTCTTGGGTATTAATACATGAAAAAAATGAAGTTAACCCTTTAACCTTCACTCCTAAAAGAAGCTAATGAAAAAATTATTTAACTTCAAATTCTTATTAGTAGACATCTAATAAATAGCCCCAAGCACTTTTTTTTTTTTAAATTTATGTTTTATATAAAACTCTACCGTATGGTTGAGCTGTCAGTCCATGGTAAATCTCGATTTAAATTCAGAGAACTATTTCAGGAGTTATTATCCAATAATAAACATTCCTTTAACTTTATTAGTTTCTTGGATACATTTCATAACCTTCAGGGTCCACAAAAATAAAAAAAATATATATATTTAAGCATCTGTATAATAGGCCTACTATATATAGCCGTATGGCAATATATATGTTATATGATGTCTTTTACAGACATATCAACCGTACAGTCACGCATGATTTTGGATAATTATGCTAAATAAACATTTTTGCATTTCTCATATTTTGCTATATTTCTGTTCTTTACCCCCTACCCTATTTACAACAACATTATGGTTTCATCCCTACTTCCTTGATTGACCCTATTGGGGAAAGTCGTGGCCTAATGGTTAGAGAGTCGGACTCATAACCTACAGGTTGCGGGTTTGAGTCTCGGGCCGGCAGGAATTGTAAGTGGGGGGAGTGAGTGTACAGCGCTCTCTCCACCCTCAATACCATGACTGAGGTGCCCTTGAGCAAGGCACCGAACCCCCAACTGCTCCCCGGGCGCCGCAGCATAAAAATGGCTGCCCACTGCTCCGGGTGTGTGTTCACGGTGTGTGTGTGTTCACTGCTGTGTGTGTGCACTTTGGATGGGTTAATTGCAGAGCACAAATTCCGAGTATGGGTCACCATACTTGGCCACATGTCACTTCACTTCACTTCATCATCACTTCATTATCTGATGACTGACCAGCAACGTTCTCCCTTCAGTGTGACTGACTGAAGTTTGTAAACTGCTGCTGTCACTTGAAAACTGGAAATACCCAAACCACCCATGGCAACAGCAGACACAGAGATGGGGCAGTACAGCTGTGGAAAGATTGCTCTCTCATCTCTTCCTTTTGATAGATTTATTCTCTATCAAAGTAAGCACAACCGCACGGTAGCGATATCAGTTAAAGGTAGGCATAGATCACCCAAAAATGGGAAAACAAATTGTCATCATTTACTAATTTCCATGTTATTTTAAACATGTATGAGCTTCTTTCTTCAGAGGAACATATTTTGAAGAACGTTTTAACTGTTTTTGTCCAAATAATGAAAATAACTGGGGTACAAAACAACACTGGACTTTCACTGTATGGACATTTTTCACAATATATATTATTTTGTGCTCCACAGAAGAAAGTTATACAGGTTTATAATGAAAGGTTTATAATTGCATTTATCCTCTTATCCCTATTTCAAAAATCCCTTTAACTTCAACCAGAGCTAAAGTTTAGAGGATAGAGTTTAGTTAAATGTTTCACTGTCCACATGAAAATTAATGAAATTAAATTAAACTAAAATGTAATGCACAAATATTTGAATCTCCAGCAATTATGATAATTACAATATACTGTATAAATAATATAAAATGTAATTTAAAATCTGTACATCTACACTGCTATTTAAAATTCTGCAGTCTACATTGATCAAAAGAGACAATAATGGCATTTATATTGTTATATATGTTTGGTTTTGCCATCACAGGAATTAATTACATTTTAAAATATATTAAAACAGAAAAAAAAAACTCTTATTTGAAATTTTAATAACATTAATATTGTAATATTAAAATACAATATTGTATTTTAATCATAAAAGTAGCATAAGAGATCTTACCGACCACAAACATTTGAATGGTACTGTATATATTTTAATGGATTTGAAGTATGTAAAT